>PVIA01002563.1:0-202841 GCA_004024845.1 Tonatia bakeri
TTTTTTTCCTCATTCTACACTTTCTTTCTATTCTGCACTCTTATTATTATTTCTCCTCCCTCCAGCCTCTCAAAACCATTTTCTTGCCACTAGACATCCCATATTTTTCCCTTTCTTATAATTTCCTTATTGTCTCTTCACTTTTATTAAACTTTGCTTGTTGGTTGTTGATATGGTGGTTATAGCTGCATTTACAATTTTATTCCTACATGTTCACTATTTTTGTGTTTCAAATCTCAAATTTTACTGTTGGGCTCTCTGACTTCACTTTGCCTTCCTCCTGTCTTTTCTTTCTTTGCTTTTTAATTTTATTTTTTCCCCTCTCTTAGCCTGGTTTTCATTCCTTACTCTTATTATTTCTTCTCCCTCTACACTCTCAAAACTCCCTTTACTTTCTTTTAGACAACTCATAATCTTTTTTTCGTTCTTCTGTCATTCTTATTCCCTTTCCACCTTTATTAATCTCTGCTCATTTGTCATTGATATTACTGTGGTAGATGCTGTTCTTCACTTTTGTTCCTATTTTTTCACTATCTTTAATTTTTTTTAAACCTCGTATTATACTCTTCCTTTTTCTTACACCATTTTGCCTTCTTCCTTTGTTTTTTTATGTATGATCTAAAGTTTCTTCCTTTCTTCACTTTGTTTCTATTCCCTATTATTATTTCTCCTCTCTCTACCCTCCTAAAATCATTTTTCTTACCATTAGTAATCTCATATTCATTTTTCCATCCTTATAATAGTCTTAACCTCTTCACCTTTATTAACATTTGCTAATTTGTTGTTGTGGTTGGGGGGTTATTTGCAAGTGCAGATTTTGTTTCCTGGATTGTATTGTTTTGTCCTGGCAGCACCTGTACAACTGCATACAAGGTGTGGTGGGTGGTGTGACTCTCAGGCAGCCAGAGGGAAGTACCCACCAAACAAAAACCCAACAACAACCAAAGTACAAGAGAGCCCATATAAACAGCATAAAGGGCAATGCAAGATCATCTAGTTCAGGAGATCAAGGAAACAGCACCACTGAGTCCCAAAGGTCTCCTACCACAGAAGGCCATCCCAGGAAGACAGGGAGTCACAGCAGATCTAATACACAAAAACAAACAAAAGGAGTAACCTAAAATGGGGAGACAAAGAAACAACCCCCAGTCAAAAGGAAAGGAGGAATTCCCCCAGAAAGAGTGCTAAGTGAAATTGAGGCAAGCAATCTATCAGACACAGAGTTTCAAATAATGTTTACAAGGATGCTCAAGGAGGTCATTGAGAACTACAAGGATCTCTATGGAAACTATAAGGAACTTACTGGGAACTACATCAACATGAAAAAGAGCTGGGAGGAAATGAAGAATTCAGTATCTGAAGTGAAGAATACCCTACAAGAAATTAAAAGAAGACTAGATGAAGCAGAGGACCAAATCAGTGACTTGGAGGACAAGGTAGAAAAATACTCCCAGACAGATCAATAAAATGAAAAAAGACACAAAAGAATGAAGATAGTTTAAAGAGCTACAGGACAACATGAAACATAATAATATTTACATCATAGGGATACCAGAAGGAAAAGAGAAGGAACAAGGTATAGAAAACCTATTTGAAAAAGTAATGACAGAAAACTTCCATACCTTAATGAGGGAAAAAGTTACACAAGTCCAGGAAGACACAGAGGGTCCCAATCAAAATGAACCCAAAGAAGACCACTCCAAGACACATTATAATTAAAATGGCAAAATTTAGAGACAAAGAGATAATCTTAAAGGCAGAAAGGCAGAAACAGCTAGTAACATACAAGGGAGTTCCTGTGAGACTATATAAGCAGATTTCTCAACAGAAACACTACAAGTGAGAAGGAAATGGTATGAAATATCCCAAGTAATAAAAAGCAAAGGCCTAAAACCAAGACTATTCTATCCAACAAGGCTCTCATTTAAAATGCAAGGTGAAATAAGGAGATTTCCAGACAAAAAAAAAGACTAAAAGAGTACATCTCCACCAAACTAGCATTGCAAGCGATGCTAAAGGGACTGCTTAAAAGATGAAGAAAGAAAAGAAAGAAAGAAAGAAACAAACACAGTTACAAAGGGAAAAATGGCAATGAATAAGTACCTATCGTTAATAACTTTAAATGTAAATGGGTTAAATGCTCCAATTAAAAGACATAAGGTAGCTGAATGGAAATGAAAACATGACGAACATATATGCTGTCTGCAAGAGACCAAGCTCAGAAAAAAAAATCTACACAGGCTGAAATTGAAGGAATGGAAAAAATATTCCAAGCAAATAGACATGGGGAAAAAAAAAAGCTGGGGTAGGAATACTTACATCAGACAAAAAAGACTTCAAAACAAAGGCCATAACAAGAGACAAACAAGGTCACTATACAACATTTAAGGGAGTAGTCCAACAGAAGGATACAACCGTTATAAACATATATGCACCCAATATAGGAGCACCTAGTAATATAAGGAAAATCTTGGAGGACCTCAAGAAAGATACTGACATCAACAAAGTCATCATAGGAGATTTTAACATGCCACTGTCAACAATGGGTAGATCTTCCAAACAAAGAATCAAGGATATGGTGGCATTGAATGACACTCTAGATAAAATGGACTTAATTGACATTTACAGAACATTTCACTCCAAAGAAGCAAAATATATGTTCTTCTCAAACATACATGGAACATTTTCCATGAGAGACCACATGATAGGACACAAAACAAGACTCAAAAAAACTCAAGAAAACTGAAATCATATCAAACACCTTCTTGGATCACAATGGCTTGAAACTAGATACAAAGCTCTAAAAAACTCAAAAACATTCAAATACAAGGAGATGGAATAATATGATTTTAAATAATGAGTGAGGTAACAATGAGATCAAGGAAAAAAATAAAAAAAATAACTGGGAACAAATGAAAATGAACATACAACAACCCAAAACCTATGGAACACAGTAAACTCAGTCCTGAGAGAGAAGTTCTTAGCAATACAGGCCTACCAAAAAAAGATAGAAAATTCTCAAATAAACAACCTAATCCTACACCTAAAAGAACTAGAGGAACAACAACAAACCAAGCCCAGAGCAAGTAGAAGGAAGGAAATAATCAAGATCAGAGCAGAATTAAATGACATACAAACAAACAAAGAAACAATTCAAAGGATCAATGAATCCAGGAGTTGGTTCTCTGAAAAAATAAACAAAATTAACAAACCTTTAACCAGACTCATCAAGAAAAAAAGAGGACCCAAATAAATAAAATCAGAAAGGAAAGAAGAAGTTACAACTGATACCACAGAAATACAATGGATTTTAAGAAATTACTATGAACAACTATATGTCAAGAAATGGGAAAACCTGGGCAAAAGGGATAAAATGTCTAGAAACACACAATCTTCCAACACTGAATCAAGAAGAAACAGAAAACCTGAATAGACCGTTAACAACTAATGAAATTGAAGCAGTAATCTAAAAACTCCAGGCATATAAAAGCCCTGGACTGAATGGCTTCACAGGCTAAGGTTAGCAAACATTTAAAGAAGAACTAACTCCTATTCTTCTCAAATTATTCCAAAAAATTCAAGAAGACAGAAAGACTCTCAAAAGTCTTTTTACAGGGCCAGTATTATCCTAATTCCAACCCCACATAAAGACACAAGAAAGAAAGAAAACTACAGGACAGTATCTCTGATAGATAAAGATGCTAAAATCCTCAATGAAATATTGACTATAGAGATCTATCTACAATACATTAAAAAGATCAAACATCACGATCAAATGGGATTCATCCCAGTGATGGAAGGACAGTACAATATTCACAAATCAATAAACATAATACACCACATAAACAAAATGAAAGATAAAAATCACATGATCATATCAATAGATGTTGAAAAAGCATTTCATAAAGTCCAGAACCCATTTATGATAAAAAACACTCAGGAATGTGAGAATGGAGAGAGTATGTCTCAGCATAGTAAAGGACATATACAAGAGATTTACTGCTAATATCAAACTCAAGAGGCAAAAACTAAAAGCTTTCCCCTTAAGATCAGGAACAAGACTAGGGTGTCTGCTTTTACCACTCTTATTTAAAATAGTCCTGGAAATTCTAGCCACAGCAATTAGACAAGATAAAAAAAATAAAAGGTGTTCAAATCAGAAAGGATGAAGTAAAACTATCATTATTCGCAGATGACATACTAGTGTACATGGAAAACTCTATAGTGCCCACCAAAAAACTACTTGACCTAATAAGTGAATTTGGCAAAATAGCAAGATATAGAAGTCAAAATTCAGAAATTGATGGCATTTTTGTACACCAACAATGAACTATCAGAAAGAGAAATTAGGGGAAAAAATCCCATTTACTATAGCAACAAGAAAAATCAATTACCTAGGAATAAATTTAATTAAGGAGGTAAAAGACCTATACTTGGAAAACTGTAGAACACTGAAGAAAGAAACTGAGGAAGATACAAATAAATGAAAGTATCCATGTTCATGGATTGGAAGACTTAACATCATTAAAATATGCATACTACCCAAAGCAATCTATGGGTTCAATGCAATCCCTATTAAAATACCAATGACATATTTCACAGATCTAGAATAAATATTTTGAAAAATTTACATGGAACCCAAAAAGACCCTGAATAGCCCCAGCAATCTTGAGAAAAAAGAATTAAGTAGGAGGGATCACAATACCTAATACCAAACTATACTACAAGGCCACTGTAATCAAGACAGTCTGATATTGGCGTAAGAACAGACACACATATCACTGGAACAGAATAGAGAGCCCTAAAATAAACCCATGTCTCTATGGTCAATTAATATTTCACAAAGAGTGCATGAGCATACAGTGGAATAAAAATAGCTTCTGCAATAAATGGTGTTGGGAGATTTGGACAGGTACATGAAAAAAAATGAAACTCAACCATCAATTCACACCATATACCAGAATAAATTCAAAATGGATCAAAGACTTAAATCTAAGTCATGAGACCATGAAGGTCCTAAAGGAAAACATAGGCAGTAAAACTTCAGATATCCCAAGTAGCAGTAGTTTTGCTGATATATATGACCCAGGGCAAGGAAAATAAAAGAAAAATAAAGAATTATACCAAATTATAAAGCTTTGGTGTGGCTAAAAACCATCATCAAAATGCAAGGAAACTGATCATATGGGAGAACATATTTGCCAATGATACATCGTACAAGGATTTAACCTCCAAAATATATAAAAAACTCATAAAACTCAACAGCAGGAAGACAGACAATCCAATAAAAAAAATGGGCAAAGGACTCAAATACACACTTCTCCTAACAGGACACACATATGGCCCATAGACATATGAAGAGATGTAAATATCAGCCCTGGCTGGTGTAGCCCAGTGGATTGAGCACCAGCCTGCAAACCAAAGGTTCACTGGTCTGTTTCCCAGTCAGGGCACATGCCTAGGTTGTGGGCCAGGTCCCCAGTAGGGGGCGTGCAAGAGGTAACCACACATTGATGTTTTTCTCCTTCCCTTTCTCCTTTCTCTCTAAAAATAAATAAATGAAATCTTAAAAACAACAAAAAAAGAAACCCTGGGAGAATTGGAAAATTGCATATTGTGTGAAGTACAAAGAATTAGGATAGCAAAGGTGGTATAGTACTGACTTATACTATTATGATAAGATGGGCTGTGAATTCAAATTTGACTGGCCAAGGTCAAAGCAGGAAGAATACATAGATGTCAAAAGAGTAACATTATTCATAAAACAAAGTTGTCAGGGGTACTACAGTCAGAGGAATTTATCCTATAAAAAAGCCAGAGGATGATATAGTGGACAATTTTTCCCATAAAATTTTGGTAAAAATATGCTACCAAAATGTGTTATTTGTAACATTCCTCAATATGTCATATCAAAGAACATTTCAGTAGAAGTACTTCTGCAGGGGTGTGTGTGTGTGTATGTCCGCATTCACGCATACAATGTAGTACAGATCTTTAGCAGTAAAATCTGGTTTATCTAGTTGTTTATCTGGAAAGGTCCAACAGAACCTTTCTTGATGATGAAAACGTTCTATATTAATATGGCAGCTATCAGACAGTGTGCCTATTAAGCACCTGAAATGCAGTGTGACTGAGAAACTGCATTTTAATTTTACTTGATTTCAGTGCAATTCAAACAGCCACACAGTTAGTAGCTCCCACACATGACAGGGCAGAACTAGAGAAACAGTTTGGATTGTACATCTCTCAGCTGATTCTCATGAATAGAATTCATATTATTAACAGATAGACAAAATAAAATCCCAGTTTTATTCTCCAGTTTGAGCCTACAGGACAAGGATTTCATGTTGTCTGACTCAGCAGTAAAGTATTAATTTTTTCAAAGGCTCTGAATTGAAAAAAAATCACCTCTGTATAGAAGCAAGCCAAGGGAAATATGTTTTACAAGATACTACTGTTGCCTAAATCATTTTTTTTTTAAATTTTCTGGTCAGATTCTGTAACTCATCTATTTGGGTATCTCTGATGTGTTAAAGGCTTTGTTTTTGAGTTGGAATGTGATTTTTTGGAAAGGAGGCCCAAACTATTCAGAGATAAATCTGATAAGGTAGATTAAGACTTCAGTGTGTTTTATAAACTAATTCATATAAAAAGGCACAAAGAACAAGCTAACCTCCCTATATTTTCTAGGACTCTGAATATGCTCAGTCCTCTGAGATTCTGTTGTACCACTGAGGGCCTAACATGATAAGATTTATGTACATAGGAGTTAAATTTCCACGTTAAGCATACATAAGGAATTTTTTTTTATTATACAGAAATCAGGGAATACATAGAAAAGCCCCCTTTGTGTGGTTTTCATTGCCCTTGTGTTCTTTTCCTATTTATCTGGATGAGCTGTAATACTGTCCTTAATTAGAAAAGTAATAGATGAAAAGAGAAAGAATGGAAAAAATAAGATTTCTGGCTAGATAGCCACTTGCCAGATGGTGAAGGACTAGGCCTTTGGCTAATTGTGTATGAACAGAGGGGACGATATGTCCTCTCTGAAAACCACGGTACGTACATGCACAGCGATCTACAGAGGCTGACATTCCAGTTTCAGAGCACATGACTCAGTTCTTCCTATAGATCTTGCCAGCTGACCCTTAGGCACAGACAGCTGTTCTGCTAGATAGATAAAGCTACAGAGCTCCAATGCGAGGAGTGAAGGGGGAGAGGGAGTAGCAGGAAAGGTCAGCCAGCATCTCAAGATATCAGTCCTTGTTCCTTCCAGACACTGAAACAGAAAGGTCAGGGCCGGAGACTAGGCCCAGGGTCACCAGTCTGAGCTCTAATGCAGGTACGGAACACTGAGGTCCAGAGGAGGAAAAAAACAATTATTAATTGATGAGGGCAAGTAAGATTAGTATTGGTGGGGAGACAGCATCAATCAATGAATCCAAGAGCTGGTTCTTTAAAAAGATAAACAAGATTGACAAACCTTTAATCAGACTTACCAAGAAAAAAAGAGAGGACCCAATTAATAAAATCAGAAGTGAAAGAGGAAAAATAACAACTAACACCAAAGAAACACAAAGGATTGTAAGAAAATATTATGAACAACTATATGCCAGCAAACTGGACAACCTTGTTGAAATAGATAATTCCTAGATATATACACTCATCCAAAACTAAATCAGGAAGAACCAGAGAATCTGAAGAAACAGATTACATCTAGTGAAACTGAAGCAGTAATCAAAAAAAAAAAAAAACCCTCTCAAAACATTCCACAAAGAACTAACACCTCTCCTTCTCAAACTATTTCAAAAAATTCAAGAGGAAAGAGGAGGTAAAGCTCCCAAGATCATTTTAAGAGGCCAACGTTATCCTAATTCCAAAATCAGATAAAGACACTACAAAAAAAGAAAATTATAGGCCAGTATCCCTGAAAAACAGAGGTGCTAAAACCCTCAAAAAAGAGTGACTACTGAATACATTTTACAAAGAAAGCAAGAATATTTGGAGAAGAGAGCAATGGTTGGGGAAAAAAATTCAGTGAATTCAGTTTGGTAGCCAATGGGGTTACTTGGTCATGGTGATGAGCATAATTCAAGAACAGTAGTACAGCAATGAGATAGGAAAACAATTGGTATTCTATGAAAATGGTCTCATTTCATATAAGAAATGTTGTGAAAGACATTGCAATGTTTTGAAAGAAGAACTGGATTTCTAAAAATAAATAATGTCTAAAAAATAATTAGTTTTTGAAAATATGTAGAGGGTAGCAAGAATCCAGAAAAAAAATTAGTTAGATGATAATACTGATATTACTTACAGATTAGGCCAAGGAGAGCCAATTGCAAACATTAAAATTCAATTCCTACAGGACAGTGGTACCTTTGAGTTTCACATGTACAGTACCAATTTATTCATTTGGTTTTTTTGTTGGCTTGTACATTTTTTGTTAATTCAAGTATTCATTCATTCATTCATTCAACAAATAGATATGGAGTTCATACAGTATGCCAGGACCCTCAGGGTTCTATATAAAAATAAATGGTTCCTTTTTCAAGAAATGTACAGTCCAGTGGGATGGAGGGGGGCAAGAGAGTTGACAATTTTATATTTGCCAGTCATTTTATGAAATGTTTTATGTTTATTCTCATTAAATCTATAGCCTAACCTTACATTATAGATATTGTCATTGCTATTCGACAGGTGATGGACTGAGGCTCAGGGAAATGAGTAGTCTTGCCAAACATTGTAAGAAATAAATGACAGGTCTGGGACTCACACCAAAGTCTGTGCCTGGACATCCACTATTTATCGAATTGCAGTTTTGTGAATATTTGCCATAAAAACACGAGCCACATTTCCGAGTTAACGTATGTAAAAGTACTTAGTGGCAAACACATGATGAATGCTATATGATCTTAATCATTATCACTGAAGGTTTCATTATTTCTTAAAGCACAGCATGGGGAGAAATAGTGTTTATTCAAAATTAAGCAAGATAAATATAATGCAGCAGAATGCCAAATGTGCAAAAAATTTGAAATTAGATAATTTTCTTCAAAATCTTTTCCCTTTGGAGTTTGTCTGATGCTCCCCATGTCACCTGGGAGAATGTCGGGTATTTTGATATTTAGGGGTACTTGGGTGAAAAGAGACAGAGAGGCATGCGCTGCTGTGCCACATCTCCCTGGACAGTCCACTCTGCCGGGAGACCAATAACAGAGAGAACTATCAAAGTCACCAAGGACTGCTCCAAGCTCTGTGTCCCCACCAAAACACAAATGGGGAAAGGTGGGAAGTCTCTGGAAACCGTCTGACCTGCCTGCTCTTTCAATTCATTTGTCTATGAAAATGGCTTAGTGTGGCAGAAAGAAAATTAAAACCAGGTTTACTTAAAAGCTAAGGACAGAAAGAATTAAAATTAACAATGATAAGAGGGAAATGTTGAAGACACACTTAACATAAACCATACTTTGAAGAAAAGTGTAATGACTTGTAATCTTGCGTTTAAATTTTCCATTGTCACAAAACCAACCATACAGATAATTGCAGCTGAAGTTGGACAGGAACTGGCAGCACTCGGCCTGGCATATTTAGATGTCCAAGAACAACTACAAAGAAATATAAATTGAGTCCTAGAGACCAGGCCTTTTACAACCTTAATTACTCAAGTGGTACTGGGGCTGAGGAAGTTCCTCCTATGATTAATTCTGCTTTCTTAAAAGCAACCAAATAATGCAATGATCTAAATGCATAACTCTCCAGCTTTTTCTCTTCCACCTACATTTCTGAGGGGTATAAAACACTGCTAAGTAATGTACTGTTTCTAAGAGAAATGAATGTAACTGGTAAAATGCCATGCAAATCAATAATTCATACTTTCTATAAATGAAGGAGGATCCTGCTATAATTTTGTTACCATATATTTTTTCTGGCTTATGATTTAGGCACTAAATCTTAGTAACAGAAAAATCTGGTCATAAGGATCTCTTAAATATAGTGGCTCTAATATGCTGCTACAATTTTGATCAGAATTGTGAAATTGTATGATGAGATCCTATTTAGGCAGGGGCATAGTTACTCATTATTTCATATTTTGTTTTATAACTCTACAGAGAAAGGCCTTCGGGGTTTGCTTAACTTGTTAACAGTTTGCATAACTATTAAGTATTTATTTTTTATAAGAAAAGGGGGAAATGGTTCTGTAATAAAAATCATGGCAATGGAATTTGGAGCTCATTGCTGGTTTGGTTCTTACAAATAGCATCAGTGTTTCCCTGAAAGATAAACTATCTTACTGTAGAAGGAATACTTTGGACAGGTCCTCAAGAATTCCTGGTTACTGGTCCAAGTTCAAAGGGCTAACTCGAAGTGGTGTGAACAGAGACTGACCACGTAGATTCAAGCTCTGGTACTGCCTCTGCTCACTGCAGAAGGTGGGTAAGTTAAAGTTTATATTCCACAGTTTTTAGGATATCTGACCTCACTACCTCCCAGAGTCATTTCGAAGGAAACAAAACTACTTACTTAAACTGCTGCAAAAGATTGTGATGTTATGTAAACAAAGATTACTCTTTTCCTAACTCCTCCTTTACCAGGGCTCAAATATCCCCTCCACGACAGAGAAGCGGCCTTCGTGTAGAGAAAATGAATATGCCCTCTCAGGCCATTTGGAATCTATCTATTATGAGGCCTGTATGACACTTTCATCCAGTATAAACTCATTTTTTATTAAAAAATAAACAAGCAAACAAACAAAAAACATGTGAATCCCAGAGGTTGTGCAACTTGTACAAAACTACAAAGGAAATCAATGGTACTGCAAGTCCAAGAATCTGCTCTTCAGCCCATCAGAGCAACAGCCAAACCATTTGGCAAACACGTACAACAAAGATAAGGGCAAAACTTGGGATCGGTGTAGGAAATGTGGTCCCTCTTAGCTAGTGGCTGTAGCTGTCCTTACAGTTCTCTTAATCTTCTCATTCTCCATCAGTTGTGTCCAAATGGTTATTATGTCTCTTCAATATAACTTCTGATATATTTGTTGATCTCCTACCTTATTTTCTGCTGTCACTGTCTGAGAATAGGCCATACCCTCTCTGCCTGGGCACTAATTTTTGAAAGAGGCTTCTGTCTAGAAGCAAATAACCACAGGTAGAAACAGCATTTTGCAAGTTATAAATAATGCAGCATAATCTGTTGCAAAAATGCAAGAAAAATGCGGATTTTTACCATTAGCAAAAAAATTCAACATTTAGCTCTAGGACTTTTAAAATTATGATTTTGAGAAATTCTTGTAGTCTTTGTCTACTTTTCATTTAATTACCTATAAGATAGGCACACACAAAAAATATTAGAAATTAAGCTGAAAAAAAAGTCCCCAAATCAAAAACTAAAAGAGTTGGTTCATGTGGATGCAACCCTGTTATTAATGCTTGCTAGGGCTGCATTACCAAGCTTTGATAGAGACCCATCATGAAGAAGACTTCAGATAAATTCCATGAACTTTATTTTACATTTCAGTACAATATATTTGACCTTGACTTTGGCTTAGTAAGAGAAGTTCCATTTGCAGTGTTCTCCTACTTTATAACGATAGTAACAATGCTAATTGTCTGCTTAAGAGACAAAGGAAGTTTACAGTGGCAGCAGTGTGCACGGTGGGGAACTGCCACAGAGTTGTTTCTTTGTTTCTCCGTAAAGCAACTCACCCACCCATGAGCAATCTTTTCCTGGCTCACTGGGTCTAAATGCTCTAGCTTACACAAGTCATGTTTTTCAAAAAGAAAAAGGGAGGAAAAACCAGAAAATTACCCAGGGACGGCCTGTGTAGTACTAACAGATGATGAAAGGTCTTAGCAAAATACGATGTCGGCAAGAGAAAATTCCTGATGATGAAAAAGACAAGAGTATTTAACCTTCCTCACAATGAAATTGCTCTCCTAAGTCAGAAAACTGTCCCTATTTGTAGAATGTGGGTTAAATATAAAAAGAACCCAATTATGTTTCTGTTAAACTTCATAGAAAAATTTAATTTTTAATGAAGAAAAACAGAAATTTGGATGAATGGATTTTTATAGTAAAATCATAGTGTTTAAGAAGGAAATTGCCACAGTATGTTTATGTTCTGGAACTGGTGAACAGGCAATAGAGGGGACACCCAGAGTTTTGTACCCCTACCCTCCTTACCCATTGCAGTGTGAATGAAGCTGTTCCTTAAGTACACCTCCAGGAAATAGCATACTTCTCTGGCCAATCACAACCCTCCATCCCTTCCAGAGACTGGTTCAGAAATGAGTATGTTGCCTGAACTCCCTTGCACCCATGTCCTCAAGTGTCTTAGCAGCTATCATCTGTCTTGCCTCAAATTATAATGCAATACAACCCTGTCCACATCACAGGCACTAATTTCTTGTCAGGGCAACCTGAGTTTCTCAATGACTCAATCTCAACAAAAATAAACACTAAAAATATGAACATCTTCAGAATATTGCACTGAGAGTCGCAAGGATCCTTCCTACAGCTGGTCTCTGGCACTTCCAAAACATTCATTAAAGGCATCCACTTTTTTTCTGTATTGACAGGCACAGTCCTAACTTCTAAATCCCACATAAGAAATACAAATTTGGCCAGAGGGAAATGCAGCCATCTCTCAGGGAGCGCGTTAACCAATGTCACGTGGCATTGCCTGACCCACTCTAACTGCTGAGCTCTGGTTTTCAGCTTGGTCTTGGTTCATGGCTAGTGGTTGTCTGCCTCAACTAAAGCCATGGTTTTCTAGCCCTGCTGTTCCTTCTTGGCTTGCAGACACTCATTACATTTGGGGGTCTGACATGTCTTAGCTTCGCTGTTGGAAGTGTTTTATTTGCTTTTTGCTGCTGTCCAAATGATTCCAGACAATGTGTGTCGTTGTGGGTTGTGGAAGGCGTGAAGTTGGGATAAGTGATTGGGACAATACTGGGTGTGGGAACAGCCACTTTGAAGGAAACCTTTTGCTCCTTCCAAAATAATTTTGAAAGCACATGTAGGCAAAACCCTAAAATCTCCTTTTGGGACCAAGTTTGATGTATGTTTTCCATGTTGCTTTAATAACTTATGGGCAAGGATTCTTCAAATGCTAATTATCAGTCTATGGAGAGAGAGAAAATTATACTACCTGACAAGACGACTTCAATAAGATCGCCTTCCTGTATATCACTAGCCGTTTTCACCAGCTGAAGGATGTTTTCAGAGGTAGGGTCGTGGCGAAAAAGCAGGATCTTATCATACATTCCATAGAAACCACATTCAGGAAACTGCAAATACAAACAGCACAATAGGTTAAATGTCAAAATCCTCTTAAATTTAAAATAAAAATGAAATAAATAAAAGCCAGGAGACAAATACAAGCTAATTAGAAAAGTTCAAAATATATAGAGATTAACAATGAATGGCAAAATTGACACTGACATGACTCCAAGTCAGAAGGAAAGGAATCACATATCCTAAGAGCAATAATGACCAAATGATCTAATTAGAGAGCCAGAAAACAGGAGAATATGAGATAAGATTTGAAGACATTTTTGGCTGTAAGTTGGTTAAAAAATACAATAGGTGGAGAGAAGTTCACATTTTCATATGACCTACAGCAATCTGAGAGTATAGAAATGAGTCGGTCTATTACCATTCTGTTACACATACTGTTGCATCTGTTTGCAAAAGAAAGGTCAGTCCAGTGTGGCGTGTTCCGAAATAAGAGATGACTCAGTATGTCTCAGCTTGTGCTACGTGTGGGCGGTAGTGTTATCCAGATCCTCTGCCTCAGGAAAGCACCAGAGGGGACAACACAACTGCCCCTCTGCAACTACCCTTACGCTGCATTTAGTTTCCATGCAATCTAGGTTACATAAAAAACTGCAACAGTTAAAAGTCCATTTGTTTTTAATACCTAGTTTATATTTTCCTTGCAGGGATAAATCTAAGAGTTTATCACTCAAGGACTATCTCCTGATTGTATGCATATAATGAAAGCTAAATGAAAGATACTTTATAATGAACTCACCTAGAAAATTATGAGTAACAATTACTATCATTATACTAACAATTAATATTATTCCCTTCATTTCCTCACCTCCTTCTAATGCAGGAAAAGGTAGTAAATTCAAGTCATTACCCTAATTGATAAAGTCTGTTTTAAAAGTAGGAAAATTATTTAATCAAAAGGTAGGAACATCCTTAAGGATTTGAAAGCAACTTTCAAACTGATTCCAAAATTGTCAGTCCACGACCTCATGACCTTCCCTTGAAGGTCCATCTGCCCCAGCACTGGGTATTTTAATTCCAACACATCATCAAACAATTGGCTAACCTGGTATGTGAAAAAGGCTCTTTTCTTGTATGTGACTTTTTCATGCAATTATTAAAGATTTTTTATAAATTAGTATGTGTAATGTAGTAGGAAAAGGCCACAAGTTAAGCAGAGAAAATTATCTTTCTTGTTCCTAAAACTGGTGATGGTTCTGACACATGTCAATAAAGGTGGATTTTTAAGGGGCTACTGTTAAGGAGAAGTGCCTAGAATGTGATATCTTTTGAGGATAAATACAATATATTGTAATTGCTCTTTTATTAATAAAATATGATATACTTCGTATGAATTAAAAGCATATTCAGAACATATTCTTACTCTCAAGAGTCTGTTGATAAACAGGCTTAAAACCATGTCTACATATCACTTAGTAAAGCCAGCTTCCTTAAAATCAATAAAGAGCTGAAATGATGTCACTGCTTCCTCTGTAGTAATATTTAAAAATTTTCCTTTTGTTGATTTCTCCAATAACATTATTAGCATACAAGAAAAGGGGATTCTAAAATACCATTTGTCCCAACTTAAAAACACTGAATAGTTTGTGTACTATTTTAAAAACTAAATTCACTGAAGTATCTTTTATGCAAAATAAAATGTTCCTAAGTTATTAGTTTATGAGTTCTGACAAGCATCAATACCTATGCAACCAATATCACAATCAAGCCATGAAATATTTTCAACAAACTGCCCCCCCGCAAAAAAATTTTACTGTGTCCTTTTGTAGTTGACACCACCCACAATTCTGACTCTAGGCACAGATCCACTTTCTGTCACCATAGATTAGCTCACCTGCTATAGGATTTCATACAAATGGAATCACACAGAAAAGAGTACGTAGTAACTAAATTACTACGCTTCTTTTGCTCACTCTAACCTTTCTGAGACTCATTTATACATACTGCATTTGATGCTCCAACCACCTGTGCCACCTGGTCGGGCCTATACAATCTGCATTTGAGATTCACCTCTTTTCATTAGTTATTAGTATTTCATTATATGGATCCAGGATAATTGTTTACCTATTAATCTACAGATGAACATTTGATTTTTATTCAGCTGTGGCTACAGCAAATAAAAATGCTACGGACATTTTTGTGCAAGTTTTTCAGTGAGCATGTTTTTTCATTTCTTGTGAGTACCTAGGAACAGAATTTCTGAGTCACACAATAAGTTTGTTTACTCCATATGTCTACCCTTATGCCAACTATACTTACTGGAGCTTAGTACTAAGCCTTAAATTGAGGAAGTGTAAGCCCCCCATCTCTTTCCTTTTCAAGATTGCTTTGGACATTACAGATCTTCTGAATTTCCACATATATTTTAGAATCACTTTGTCAATTTCTACCAAAAAAATCTGCTGTAATTCCCAATGATATTGTACTGAAACACAGATCATTTGGGGTAGACCTACATTTTAACAATGTGCAGACTTCTATTTTGTTATCAACAATGTATATTACTATATTAGTTTCTTTTAAAGATTTCTCAAAATGTTTTGAATCTTTCAGTGTACAGATCTGAAACACACTTGCTAAATTTATCTTTTATACTATTGTAAATTATTAAGATATAATTAATATACAATAAAATGTACATTTTTAGTCTGCAGTTCTGGAAGTTTTGAAAACTGTATACAATAACCACATGTCTTATATATTACATACAGAAACACAGTCAAGATATAGAATAGTTCCATTATCCAAAAAATTTCTCCATGCTCATTTGCAGTCAGCTTTTCCCCTGAGCCTCAGTCCCTGGAAACCACCAAAGTGTTTTCTGTCCCTGTAATTTAGTCTTTTCAAGAATGTTATATAAATGCTATCATACAATTCATAATTTTGAATCTGGCTTTTTTTTTCACTTAACATGCTGAATTTGACATTTGCTCATGCTGAGGAGAGTGTTCCATTTTGTCGTATGGATGTACCACACTGTACATATATCCCTTTCTCAGTTAAGGGGCACTTGAGTTAGTTCCTGTTTTTGACTATTATAAATAAAGCTGCTAGAAATGTTCACTTAGAGGTTTTGTGTGAACTAAGTTATTACTTCTCTGGATGTATGAAAATATCTAGATAACTTTATAAGAAACTGCCAAACATTTTTCAAAGTGGCTATACAATTTTGCATTCCCACCAGCAACATGTGAAAGTTCCAGCTGCTCTGCATTCTTGATAGCACTTTGTAATGTCAGTTGTTTTCATTTTAGACATTCTAAAAAGTGTATAATGGTATCTCATAGTTTTAATTTGCATTTCTCCAATGACTAATGATATTCAACGGCTTTTTGTGTGCTTATTTAATACACACACATGCCTGTACACACTAGTCTGGTCAAATCTTTTGCCTACTTTTAAAAATGTGTTGTCATCTTATTGTTCAGTTCTAGTAGTTCTTTATATGTTCTAGGTAAAAACTGTTTGTATGATGTGCATTCTTCCAGTCTGTGGCTTGTCTTTTCATTCCCTTAACATTGTTTTTTGAAGTTCTTCATTTTATGAAGCCCAATTTATCAAATATTTCTTTATGGATCATGCTTTTGGTATAATATCTAATAAATATGTGCATATTTGCATAAACTAAGGTAACAAAACTTCTCCTATGTTTTATTCTACAAATTTTATTCTTTGGGGTTCTAGATTTGGGTCTATGACCCATTTTCAGGTAATTTTTTAAATATATTTTATTGATTATGCTATTACAGTTGTCCCATTTCCCCCCCTTAATTCCCCTCTGCCCTGAACTCCCCCTACCCACATTCCACCCGTTAGTTCAAGTTCATGGGTCGTACATATAAGTTCTTCAGCTTCTGTACTTCCTCTACTATTCTTAACCTCCCCCTGTCTATTTTGTATCTACCATTTATGCTTCTTAATCCTTGTATCTTTCCCCCATTCTCCCCTCTCCCCCAACCCACTGAAAACCCTCCATGCGATCTCCATTTCTGAGATTCTGTTACTGTTCTAGTTATTTGCTTAGTTTGTTTTCATTTTTGTTTAGGTTCAGTAGTTGAGAGCAGTGAGTTTGTTATCATTTTACTGTTCATATTTTTGATCATCTTCTTTTTCTTAGATAAGTCCCTTTAACATTTCATATACTAAGGGCTTGGTGATGATGAACTCCTTTAACTTGATCTTATCTGGGAAGCACTTTATCTGCCCTTCTGTTCTAAATGATAGCTTTGCTAGATAGAGTAACATTGGATGTAGGTCATTTCCTTTCATGCCTTCAAATACTTCTTGTCAGCCCATTCTTGTCTGCAAGGTTTCTTTGGAGAAATCAGCTGATATTCTTATTGGAACTCCTTTGTAGATAACTCTCTCCTTTTCTCTTGCTGCTTTTAAGATTCTCTCCTTAGCTTTAATCTTGGGTAATGCAATTATGCTGTGCCTTGGTGTGTGCTTCCTTGGATCTAACTTCTTTGGGACTCTTCGAGCTTCCTGGACTTCCTAGAATTCTATTTCCTTTGCCAGATTTTGGAAGTTCTCCTTCATTATGTTTTCAAATAAGTGTTCAATTTCTTGGTCTTCCTCTTTTCCTTCTGGCAACCCTATGATTCGGATGTTGGAACATTTAAGGTTGTCCCAGAGGTTTCTAAGCCTCTCCTCACTTTTTTGAATTCTTGTTTCTTCATCCTGTTCTGGTTGAATGTTTACTTCTTCCTTCTGCTCCAAACTGTTGGTTTGAGTCCCGGTTTCCTTCCCATCACTGTTCATTTCCTGTACATTTCCCTTCATTTCACTTTGCATTGCCTTCACTTTTTCCTTCATTTCGTGACCATACTCAACCATTTTTGTGAGCATCCTGATTACCAGTGTTTCGAACCCTGAATCTGATAGGTTGGCTCTTTCTTCATTGCTTAATTCTATTTTGGGGACTTTGATCTGTACTTTCATTTGGGCCATATTTTCCCCCTTGAGGCAGCTGTTACATTGTAAGGGATGGAGCCTTAGGCATTCACAAGGGTCAAGCATCCCATTTCACTGGGTTGTAGTGCTGTCTGTGGGAAAGGGGTCCAAGAGAGAACAATGCCACTTGCTGGGTTGTCAGTTGGCTTTCAGTCACTTCCTCTGCTACCCACAAGCAAATTCAGCCCTTCTGGTGTGCTGATTCCAGGGTGCATGGGTTTGCATACATTCTAGGACCCTGAAGGCCTCTTCAACAAACTCACCTATGAGGCTGGAAGTTTCTCCCACCACTGCAACCCACACAGGTTTTTACGACCAGAGGTTTTGAGGCTTTATTTCTTCATGCTGGAACCCTGGGTTGCATGGTCTGTTTGGCTCCCCAGTTGTTCTTCCCAGTTATCCACATGCAAATGTGGGACCATGGTCCACCCATCGCCACCTCGCCTGTCTGTCCTCCAGCCACTGCCTTGCTGTGCATCCTCTCTGCCCAGGCTGCCCATCTCCCCCTCTCCTACCAGTTTGTATGAATATTTCTTCTTTAACTCCTTGGTTGTTGGACGTCTATACAGTTCAATTTTCTGGCAGTTCTGGTTGTTTTGTTCTTAAATTTGTTGTTGTCTTCTGTACTTGAACAATAAAAAAAAGGTTAAAAAAATTTTAAAAAGAGACGTGAAAGTGGACATCCCTGGTTTGTACCCAGTCTTAAGGGGAATGCTTATAGCTTTTGCCCACTGAGTATGCAGCTGGCAGTGGGCTTATCATTTATGGCCTATATGTTTAGGTCTGTTCCCAACAGTCTTACTTTGCTGAGAGTTTTATAATAAATGGGTGCTGGATTTAACAACGACAAAAAAAATTCTTGTTGTCTTTCTTTTGGCTGTGTGAGGAGGCAAAGTGTATCTACCTATGCCTCCATCTTGGCTGGAAGTCCATTTTGAGGTAAAACTTTTGAATGAAGTAAAAAATATGGATTGAGGTTCTTCTTTTTTTTTTTTTGGCATACTCTGGAAGATTTGTATAAAGTTTCTATAAGTTCTTCCTCAAATGTCTGGTAGAATTCTCCAGCAAAGTTATGTGAGCTTGGATCCCTTCTCTCTCTTTCTTTCTCTCTCTCCCTTCCCTTCCTTTTCCTTTTTGTTTCTTTTTTTCTTCTTTGATTTTTTGGAAGGCTTTCAAATTCCATATTCAATGTCCTTAATAGATATAAAACTAGTTAGATTTCAGTTTCCTCTCAAAGAAGTTCTGAAATTTGTATCTTTCATGGAACCTATTTATCTCACCCAAGTTGTCAGATTTATGGGTATAAAGTTTTTTCCACATTATTTCCTTATCACTCTTTTAATGTCTATAGGGTCTATAGCAATGTCTTTTTATTCATTTCTTATATTTGTAATTTGTGTCTTCTCTCTTTTTTGATTGATCACTCTGGCTACTGATCTATCCTATCTGCTTTTATGTTAGTACGATACTGTGTTAATTACCATAGTAGATTTGGAAGTCAGAAAGTGTCACGCCTCCAGTTTTACTCTTCTTGCTACAAAGCCTTGAGGTCTTTTGTAGTTCTATGTGAATTTTAAAATTGTATTTTCTATTTCTGTTAAAAAGGCCATTGGAATTTTGATAGGGACTGCACTGAACATGCAGATATCTTTGAGTAAAATGGCCATTTTAACAATATTAATTCTTCTAGTACATGAACTTGGGATGTGTTTCCATTTATCCATGTTTTATTTCATTTCTTTCAGCAGCAGTGTTTTATAATTTTCAGTGCATAATCTTTCACCTTGCATTTTCATATAAACCCTTGAAAGTTCTTTTGTGCTAAGTCCACCACTTCTCTTATTTCTGGTCTGTTTCCCTTCACTCTTTTAATCCTGGTATGGGCCACATTTTCTTGCTTTTTCCTATGTGTACTTTTAAAATTACATGTTAGATATTGTGAGTTAATGTGAGTAGTTGGACATTTTCGTCTTCCTTTAAGAATGTTGATAATTTGTTTTGGCAAAACATTAAGATACTTGTGTATCAATTTTATCTTTTCAAGCCTTATGTTTAAGCTTTGTCAGGGAAGCTCTAGAATAGTTTTTGTACTTGGACAGTTCAGCACTACAACTAATGCATACCTCTTTGAACATCTCTATGGAATACTTCATGTGCTCAGTGCAATCTTCCCCCTTTGCTCGGTAGAAATCCAACTGTCTCCAGCCCTATGTGAGTTCTTGAAAGTGCTCATTCCATAGCTTCCCAACAGTTGCTGTTTCTTCTGTCTTATAGATTTTTACCCTATACATACACAGATTTGTATTCAGTGCACTATTCAAGTGGACTCCTAACCCAACCTGTGGAGTTTGTTCTTTGTATATGGCCAACCTTTCCAGTATTCCTCCCCTAAAACTCCTGTTGACTCGGTCTCCTTGAGCTCTCTTGTCCGTCTCCTCCACACAGTCCAACAAGGCTCAGCTTGGCAGGTTCTCTCTCTCTACTCCACAATCTGGATCCTGCTTCCGTGCAGAAAACTCAGATGAGTGTAGTAGTTAACTTATTTGTTATATTTCTCTCTAGGATCACAGTCCTGTTGCTGCCTATTGGCTAGTATCTAAAACAGACATTTTATACATTTGATATTGTTTTCTATTTTTTTTTTTGGACCAGGAAAGCATGTCCATACCAGGTACAACTCCTGAGTGAAAGCCAAAGTCTCATGTGCTTTTCAAACACAGAATACATACTAATCTTTCTTTTTTTTTTACCAACTTTTACATACATTTAATTCAGTGTAAATTGCATTTGCAAGAAAAGTACATTAAAAATAAAATGTCTGTAATTGGTAAGAGTACATTTTCAAGATTAGTAATAACATAAATATACAAGATTTAATAATTATCATGTAACTCTCAAGTTGCAGTTTGAACTATACTGGGTTAAACTTTAACTGTTACAGGATAGTCCCTAATTAGAATACAGATGTTCTTCAAAATATAATACAGTAACACACAGATCCTATTATCATATCCTTTCTAAAACCATGGGAAGCTGACTCTGAGTCAAGAGTGGAGAGAGAAAGTTGAAAGGATTCAGTGCTTGGGCTGGAGTGCATAAAAAAATAATAGCTGGCGTTGAAGAGATAGGGAACAGCAATGTCTCCCTGAGGAAGAGCTCTACTTCTTAGTGTCTTCTGACTACTGCCTCATAACACGCCTGTGTGCTGCAAGAGGCAGGTGGGAAAACTGAGGAGGATTCTTAGGAGACGAGGATTCTGGCAGTTCATCACAGCTTCGGTACAACCTGGTCTTACTCACACACTCACACATCCCTTGTTTTCTTCAAGGACATGTCTACATTCAATCACCAATGGCCCTGTATTGCTGGCATCTGAACATCACATTCTGTGCTGTGCCTCTCTGTAAAAGCCATGGGCATAATATGATAAATGACTGGTGTTCAAGTAAGGTTTGAATGCCTCACATCCTAATTACTATATTCCTAAGGGTAACACAGAAAACATTTTTAAAAATAAGAACAGGTAGAATAATACTAATATATGCCATACATATTTAAGGTTTTATTTTTAAAGACTAAATTTTAAAAATGAAAATAGTGTTATACATGTTCATGAAGATTATCTGTCCAATAAATAAACAACTGAAGGGAGGATATCCTCTGCCTCACTCTCCTTCTTTTGGGTGTGGATGTGGCTTTTCTCTCTTCATTAACAAGCCATCAAGAAACAACTGGAGAGCCTGTGAATCAGGGCACAGGGGTGAAGGTGGATCCCTCAACCCTAGTTGTCATGGCAGCAGAAGCTGAGGGTTCATTTTCTTCAGATTGTACCTTTTTATTGGACAGAAAAATACATATTCATATTTATATTTTACTGTTGAGAAATAAAATCTTTGCTTTTATGTAACATAACAATCTGCTTGAATAGAAACTACATACAATAACTTTCAAAAATTATACTTAAAAACGATGTCTGGAAGGTGAAAAGCCTACCGGAACAATGCCTGACAACTGAGAGGAGAACATATTGGGGGAAAACATTCCCGGAACAACATTCCCTAATTTGGTCATAATCATCTGTGTTTATGTGAAGGTGTGTGAGCTTTGAAATTTGAAAACCCTCATTCAACTAAACAGGCTTTCAGTTTACGGGCTCAGAGGCTTGTAAACTCAGCTGGAGCTTATTACATGATCAGTTTTGTGTTTCTCAGAGGCTTTGTGGCTGTGAGCACAAACACTAAGGTAAGTGATTTCAAGCTCTCTCCAAGTTTGACTCTTAACAAAACTGGTCACTGTGAAAATACGGCCAACAATCCCGGCTCTGGTCCTAAGCTCTTTAATTCCACCCTGTGCTGGAAACCTCTGTGCTGCTGTGTGTATCATTTGGCATTTTTGACCACAGAGCACAATTTACTGTTACATTTCACTATAAATTCATGGCTCACCAAACAATGTGCTCCAGAGTAGAATAAATACATTTTAATGAGTAGCTGAAATACGACCTGGCTAACGGGAACTCAAAGGAACAAAGGCTGCTTTTCCATAGTTGAGGCCAATCACAAAGGGCAAGGAGCAAGCAATACCAGCAATAAATTAGTCCATGACTCAGTCAGGTAGAATAATAGGGAGAGGGAGAGAGAGACATAGCCTGATTAGGAAATGAGTACACTGCCACTCTACTCTTGCTGAAAAGTGATGAAAGTCCTGAAATTAAATTATTCTGCTTCATAACCGGACACACCAGGCTGTTGAACACTGCACTCTTCTCAAGGGAGACTCTCGAGTCGTTCCGAGAACTCTCCCGTCTGCGACAGGTGCTGCCATGCCTGGTCCCCCTCACTGAGCAAAGAACAAGAAAGCTCTGCCACTTCCTAGCGTGGTCAGCACACTCCCTGAGTGCTGTCCCAGGCGCACTAGGACAGCCACACTGTGAGCAAGACCATCAGTATTAATTTCCACTTACAAACACAACTTATAAAATGTACATGAAAGGGGGGGAAGTGAATAATCTATATTATTTGGAGGTACATTTCTGAAACGCATTTACATTTGGGTGAAAAATCTTTTACTTGATGATTCATATCCTCAAAAGGAGACACATGAAAAGGATTTCATAGTATGACCACATAGCTATGTGACAAGTTTCTAAATGTAATCTGAGGAAACAGAAATAAGAAAAAAAATGTTAAAAATGTTATTCTTTTCCTCTTTCCCTCTTCCACTCAACACCCCTCACCCCCATAACCCCACCTAGCTAGGCAGAAAGTGAATGAACAGTGTTCTGTCATAGTAACTAAGAACAACTATCAAAGGTAAGGCTTTGCTAACCTCCCAGTAGCAATTTTTACTATAGATTCTTGGTAGAATCATTCATCATGCAGTCCAAAGGATGTGATTCATGAAAATAAATCTGTAATACTTATTCTTATAAGATATTTTCGAAAGTCTTTGAAAAATTCTGTAACTAAATGATAGTTACAGTGTTGAGATAAGATCCATTATACATTTCCCAAACCATGTAAAACAGCAAAATTGTTCACTGCAGAGCCACTAATACACGCATTCTCCATTTCACTTTGCATTTTCTGGGTCACAGGCATGCTGTCCAAATGCAGATGATCCTGGCTAGCCATCACACAGCTTGCTTTCTCCCTTTGCCGGTCTTTCACTCACACCAGCACCTGCAATCACAAGACTGCTCCACAAACGCAGTGCTTCCTTAGGAAGGGATGCCTAACACCAGGGGTCTATCAACTTCAGAAATCTCTTAGGTCCAAATTCTGAAACACAGAAGGCCCTCTCGCTAGTCCTCCTCTCTCCACTTTACTGCCAAAAACTTCCTTTTCTCCTTAAAGATAGAACTTTAAAATTATTCCATTTGTTGGATAATTTAGAACCTGACTCAGGGACTATCTTTTCTGCTTAGATCTCTGATTTTTAGCCACTCTCTTTTTCATTAAGTTCAAAATACCATTCTTTCAACAATCATTTTCATTCATAATTTTAAATTTGTACCTTAGCTTTACCCTCTATTTGTATTACAAGAAATAAAAATTAAAGAAAAACTTTAACTGAAGGAGGAATATATTTCATCAAGGAGAGGTCCTGTTTGGAATCTTTTGAAATTAAACTTTAGATTAAATAGGAAATGATAGATTTTGGCTAAGAAATACTACAAGGCAGAGAAACATGCATGTAACCTAAACTTGCAATACCTTTGGAAAATAAAGCTAGACTATAAATTCTTCCTCGTGCATATAAATATATTGATGTCTTGTATCAGATATTGCTAAAAAAAAGCCTATTTAATAAATTATCAGTTTATCTTGGAGGCAGCAGATGTGACTCAGTGTGATGCTTACTTGTTGCAAAAACTTCTGTTTGTATTTTAATTTCAATAACATGTCACCTATTAAAAAGACAAAAACAGTAAGAAATTATTTAATACATCATGAACTCTAATGCAGCAACTTCTGCGTATAGACTTCCTGGAGGTATTTTAAATCATTATTTTGTTGTACATAATTTTTAAGTTTTACAATAAATGTTCATATCAAGCAATTATAGGTGGTAGTAATTAATGAGAGTCTCACCATTGTTGTATAAAAACATATTATCCTGTATTATACCTTGACAGTGATAGCTATTAGAAGTCTTAGTAGGCACTCTGAAATTATTCACATAACAGTAATTAGGTGTGTGGATGTGCAGCTTGGAAATGGAAAAAAATGTACTTCACACTCTTTGTCTCACTCTGAATAAAACTGTCATTATCATATACAGTAGTTTTTTATGTTTCATAATAAGGCTACATGTTTGTTCACTACTGTAATGAACTAATGAAAATGGATGCATGTGCTGGATAAATTAAGAATATGACAGCAACTAAGAAGGTTTTTGCAAAAATTGAGAATCATCAACTCTGGAGAAGAAAACCTTCCAAAGTTTACTGATTCTTATCTCCTCGTTCAGAGATGAACAGATGGACACCCGGAACAGATTAAGGACTCCAGCCACGGTTGCCGCGCTAGGTCACGCTGTGGCAAGGAGCAGCAGCCCGGTCTCCCTGTCGTACTCCCTGATCTTCCCTTTCAGCTCTGCTTCTCTCAGAAAAGAAATACAGGAAGAGTGGCCAAGTGTCCAGCAAACAGTGATTCACAACTGAAATCTTTGCCAGGAAGCCTGGGCCCAGGCTTACGGATTTTGAATTTTGAACAAAAACAAGGTAAATGATTTAATGAGCTTTGCAGCAGCTATTCCCTGGCACTCTTAGTTCTTACTAGACAGACGTGTCATCGAAAGGGTAGCGGCAGCGAGGGAGTCCACGGTGACAGGGCGACTGGCTGGGGTCATTAAGACGAGCGGCAGTCAGTCTTACACATCTCACTCTCAAAGGAGTGAAAAGATTTTCATTGAATTACTGAAATAAAACTGGAAAGTAAAATGCACTCTTTTTTTTTAAATGTATACATCCAGATACCATCTGCAGTGATGATGATAAGTGAAGAATAACTCTAATAGTAAACTATAGTTTGGGTTTAGATTTCAGATGCACGAAGTATAATTTTTTCATTAAATTAAAACTAAATTTTAATATTACGCATTCACAGACTATTGACTAAAAGTTGCTAATTTTTAAAGCACATATTTGCAACAATCTATTTAGTTAAAGGTGACACTAACCTCAGATATTTATGAGACTACATAAACAATTTGCCAATTTATGAAGGTTAGTTTAAAAAAATCAATCTTAGTGATTAAAATAAGTACATAAATAATCAAACCATCTCTTTTCAAACGTACTCTCATGTTCTAAAATGTATGATTAAGTTAATTTTATTCTAAGTACTTTTCCTTAAAAGGAACGACTGGTTAGATCTACGTATATGTGAGAAACCAGAGGAGGGTGCAGGACAGCAGAGAACTGCTTGGATTGGGCCCCAGGTCACAAACAAATGGCGAGCAGGGAGAAGAGTTTGGAGGTGAAATCTTTTTTCTCACCAAAGCTATCTGAATGTGAATGGTATGCCATAGAGGGGCAGGAGTGGGCAGACACCGGCCTTCCAGCTGAAGTAGGAAGGCTGATGTCATGAACCCGACAATGATGAGAACTCACCTGATCACCATGGCACACACAGCACAGACAGCACCTCTCACACGAGGCAGGTACAAACATCCTGGCAAACCACAAATGCTCACTGCTCAGCATCCACTCAGCAAACACTGAGCAAACACACAGGTACCTCTTCCCACTCAAGACTTACAATGATAAATCAAACCAGACCTGATCCCTCATACTCACAAAGTAAGTAGGAGGAGACTATAAGCAGGAGAGTAGAGGTACTGATATGACACAGGTCAATCACAGAGGGGGAGGAACAGCAACAGCACCATGGGATAGGTGTTCTAAGGAAGTGGGGCAGCGTTCTAAGGAAGCACATAACAAAAGACTACAACAAGGACTAGACAAGGAATTAGGAAAGATTTTCCTGAAAAAATAACATTTCAGCTTAAATCTAATGTTAAAAATAAGTAATTTCAGATGGAGGGTGGTCGGAGGTGGGAATTGCAGGTAGGGCAAGTATCTAGACAAAAATCGTATGTGTTCTTTATTATCCTTAAAAATAACGGTGCTAAATCTCCTGGATTAAGGGTAAAAACAAGTACTGCTGTCTCCCACATCATCAGCCCTCACCTCTCATGATCATCCACACCAGGCCCCATGCTTGTGTCAGGATCTGCTTTGTAACTCTGATACCACATGATGTAGGACCCCACACCCTGCTCAGTCATTTAAGAATCCCCTGGACTTGGACCTAGACCAGAGTTCAATGATTAAGCTAAGACAGCCCAAAGTATATGCACTAACTCCAGGAGAAGCACTGTGACAATGAGGTTTGAAAATATGTCTGGAAAATGTGGTATGCATCATCTAGAAAATTCATCATGTACATTATCATAGTTAATGTCTATAAAGAAACTTGTTTCCCAATCATATTTGTATATATGGCACATGTATTATATATGTAGCATATATCATATGTGTCTATGCATATATACATATGCTTGTTTATTTGTTGACTGATTGACTGATTGACTGCTTCCCAGGACCACTGTAAAGATTAAATGAACTAACATATGGAAAGTATTTATAGGGCCAAACCCATAGGAAATGTTTGATAAGTGTTTGTGCTGTTATTTTAGTTGATTATCTATTAGTTATAAGAAAACCAAGATTTTCTAGGCCACTCTGTTCTTCACCAAAAAGGTCTAGATGAGGAACAACTCAGCAGCTCGCACCAGGCGTGCTCAGTGCCCTGCCATTTGTGCTCAGCTGCTGCAGCTCCCTTTCAGTGCCAGCGACTTCGAACCGGCTCTACCAGGTCCGGACACTGAAAAGCCTTCCCTCCGGCCTTCTTCACTTCCAAATTTTGTGAATTTTCTTATGCATATATTCATTATACCTAAGATACCTTTTTTTTCCAAAACATATATATGGTTAAGAAGAATTTACTGATTTTTAAAACTCCTTATATTCATATTATGCCATTTTTGCATTAATTTCAGGTACTGTATTAGAACCAAGAAAGGGCCATAGATTTGGAAGTTGGCATTGATACTGTGGAATTCCATTGTTCTGAGTATGCTGCTAATGATCCTTTGGCTCCATGGATAAAAATCTCATTTCCTGAAAGCCAAATCCCCAAGGAGCTAGTGTACTTTTTCTTCTTTGTACTGATAAGCAGGCAGTGTATCTGATTTAAAGGAGCAAAATGAAAACAATTTCTCTAATTTACTTTGATGTTCCCCAAGATAGGAAAGAATTTTCCCCCTTTGTAAAATGCTATACAGCTTCTGGAAAGAATGCTGTAGCCTGTGGGAGAGTCAGGAGAAGCCAAAGATAATAAAACCACCTGTGACCCCACCAGAAGTAATGTCTAATAAACTGGCCTTTCACTTCACTTCCAAGTAGTCATATGTTCTTGGCTGAGCTGATGGTCAAGAGCAGGCTTTGGCCCCACCTACAAAGTCCTAAGCTAGTATTGAAAGGATATACACAAGGGCCTTTATAGATGTTAATGATGTCTTGGGACCCTGATTCAGGTTACTGGGTCATGGAAATAAATTACATTTCCAGTAAAATTGACCAATGGTCTGTTGCTGTCTTTCGTAAAGGCAGACATAGAAAACTTACAAAGACTAAATATGAAGAAAGACGAGAGACGGCAGGTACAGTTGATCCCAGGAGTGGTAGATTAAAGGATTAGACATTGAGGAAAAAAACTGTAGAACTCTGTGTTCTTTGATTTAGGATACAGTGAAGTTGGATATAAAGATGAAACTTTACACCATAACTTAGCAATAAGTAGGTTAATTTCTTTCATTTTTATACATGTCAAAAGTCATCTATAAATATACACTAGTATGAAATAACTTATGGAAAAACTGTAGTAGCTGACCTGCCAATAACAATAGTAATACCTTGTGATGTGAGTTATGCCAGTACCAGTTTGTATTTTTATTTTACTGGGTGCCTGGAGACACAGTGGTGAACAATACATAAACAGCCCCCGCCCTCCTGCACATCTGAGATGCTCTTTGTTTCCTCTGTCCTCAAAATCGATGAGTTTCCTAGAGGTGCCACAGGCAATCCCCCACAAAATAACTTCTTCACATTCTTCATCTTGTTCCTTTCGCATTTCTACGATCCAATTTGCTTATGATAACAAAACAGTAAAGGCAGAAGAAGCCAGTGTGGAAAATGCTTTCAGTGAAACATTTTGAGAGAAGTTTCTATTTACTTTTAAAAGAGGGCAGAACAAAATCCTCTTGAGAAGAATCTGGTTTACACTGTGATATCTGAGAATCTGGGCCGTCTGAATAGCCCAGCAACTGCTGGTTGTCAAAACTCTCTACTGTGTCCTTGAAACAACTGGAAGTTTATAGAAGGGTGGCCTGTGACTATGTCATTTCATCTAGACCCAGTCATTGCACTAATGCGCACTCCTTTTCACAGGGAGAGAACAGGTGCATATAAAAATGAAAAGTGAAACATTAGTGAGGTATTTTAAACCTCACTATGTATATGATGAACCATACTGATTATGTCAGTACTGAAAATAAACTGTAGTTTGTTGAACACAGAGAATCAAAAAAATGAGAACCAAAGAAATTTGATATCTCACTAAATTCACAGAAAATAAAATTCACTAGTTGAGACTGGAACATGTTAAGAATCAGAACATCATGCTTCACAAAACTTCAAATGCAACAATCAAAATTCAGATTGCTGGCAGAACACCCAAAATATACTGGACTCCAAATTCCACCCAATTTCTCTTGTCCCATTTCTAGAAATTCTCCTTACAGGCAGTAGCTGTCTGTGTTCACTGCATACTCCATTTGAATTAATTCCAGGGTCTGTCCAACCTCTACTACCCAGCCAGATTCGATGGGTGATTATCAGTCCTCATAGGCAACATCTCGGCAGCATTTGATCCAGGTGATCACTCCCCGCTCTCCACAGAACACCTGGATTTCCTCCTACTTGACGGGCTGTAACTTTTCAGTCATAGTCACTGAACCTTCCTCTTCTTTCCAATCTCTTAGACAGATGTTGCAGTGTTCAGGGCTCATTCTTCAGTTTATTTTCTCTGTTTATAATCACTCTTTCAGAGGATCTCATGCAGTCACCTGGCTTTAAATACCATATATACCCAGACGACACATGTGTCTCCTCCACCATTGAGCTTTCTTCTGAAACAGAAATCCATCTATCTAAAGATATTCAACAACTGTGCAGGTATATCTATAAGCTAGTCACATAAACATGTTCAAAACAGAACTCCTAATACCAGTCCCTAGCTGCTCCTCTTCACGGCCCCCATCTCAAGAAACAGCACCAACATCGAGTTGTTCAAGTTCCAAACCCTGCAATCACCTTTGACTTTTCTTTATCTCTCACTTCATATGTAACCCACCAACAAATCCTGTTAGTTGTACAATATAACTGCGATATGCTCCAAATCTAAATATGTCGCCATCTCCACTGTTATGCGCCTAGTCCAAGTCACCATCTCTCAATCATACTTCAATAACTGCTCAAGCCACCTGATGCTATTCTTGCCCCCACAAGTCTGCTCTACACACAGGGATTGGAGTCATCCTTTGAAAATGTGCATCAGGTTAAAGCCCTCTGATGGCTCCTTTTTCTACAGAGTCATCCACAGCTGTCACCGTAGCCCATGAGGGTCTTACTTCAGCTCGTACCTCCATCTGCATCTTCTAACCCTCTTTCTCCACTGCGGGCCATAAACAGTTCTTCCTCAGAGCATTTTGCACCTGTTCCTCTCCTCCTCCTGGAAATCTCTTTTTCTCCATATTCACATGGCTAATAACTTCATGTTGCTCAAGTGTCTTTCTCAGTGGGGCTTTATTCCCTCACAACTCTAAGTAAAATAACTGCTCCCCTAACTCCCTTGTCTTTCAGAGAAATCATCACTACCGGAAGTTATATGATATTATCTTTATTTTCTTAAATGTTCATCTGTCTTCCAACTAGACTATAAGCACCATTACAGCACAGAATTTTCCCATCGTATTCACTTTTATAAATCAAGAGCCTAGAATAGTGTCTGGTACATAGTATGTGCTCAATATATAGTGTTGAATGCATTAATAAATAAGACACAATAAAGCAAGCTATTTTACCTCACAAAAGTAATAGAGAAATTAGTTAACTAATATATATCATTTTTCTTTAACAAAACAAAACCAAGCCCTGGTTGGTGTGGCTCAGTAGATCAATTGCCAGCCTGCGAAGCACAGGGTCGCTGGTTCGATTCCCTGTCAGGGCACATGCCTGGGTTGCAGGCCAGGTCCCAGGCAGGGGGCATGTGAGAGGCAACCAAACACTGACGTTTCTCTCCCTGTCTTTCTCCCTTCCTTCTCCTCTAAAAATAAATAAATAAAATCTTTTTAAAAAAATACCTCAGGTAGGATGCCTCAAAAAAAAAACAAGAAGTACTAAAAAGAAATCTGTAATTTTTCAATGGTGGTTTTAGAATCTATCTGGACACATTTTAAGAAACTGGCATCCATCAATCTATGAGTATAAAGAGATTATCTCTCTTCGTATTCTAATTCCACAATTAAAATATGTCAATGACCTGTATATCCTGGGACGGTCTGTTCCCTTTTGACTCTTAAAATAAAAACAGTTTTTATTTTTAGAAATCAGGATTTCCTTTCCCTGCAGAGGCTACAGCCCAGACACATTTGAACACTGAAATGTTGACAATGACTTTGGCAGACTGCTCGTACTGGAGAAGCGTGTTTCCCCAATTCAGAAATTTCAGGTCTCTAAGGGCATATCTCTCATGTTCTGTGCCACAGTTGCCTTATCACAGTATCCTGACCTTATCATGTCTCGAAAACTTTAGATTAAGCAAGGAAAACTGAGTATGTCCATTCACAAAACCAACAGATAACCAGAGGATTCTGGCTAACTTCACCTCCTACCACTCTCCATTCTACCCTCAGTACTCCAGAAGCTTCAAGCACCAAGCACAGCAGGACTCATGGTCTTTGATTTTGCTGTTCCTTTTGGTTGGAATGCTCTTTCACCTAGTAATCCACTGGTACACACCCTCACCTGATTCATGTCTCTGCCCAAATACCTTTACACTTTGTTATCTCATTGCATATACACACATACACACACGTACAGTCTCTCTCTAATCACTAAAATGTGTGCTCATGTGAGCAGGGACTGTGTGTTTGGTTCAATACTACATCCCAGTACCCAGGACACCACCAGGGTCACAGCAGATAGTCAATAAACAGTCATTGAATGAATGCTCCGTAAATAGCCAGCATATTTTCATCATCCCTTCCTAATTCCCCTCATTATTCACTGAATGAATTTTCATTAACTTCGGAACTATTAAAAGTAGGCTATTTTGACACCTACTTTAATATATAATTTTCTTTCTTAGTTATGAAGTGATTTACTTTATTGATTGGAAGAACATTACTGGCATGTAAACAAATATTACAGCTAACTATTAGTAATATATTCCATTAATTTATAAATTGATATACTTTAGGAACCTATGATTTTGTTTCACTGTTTTTCTGGAATGACCTTCTCATTTCAGTTGTAAGATCCTATTGCCGATATACTGTAAGTCATACCTCAGTACTGGTCAGTTTCAGAACTTGTCAAATCCTATACTTGTCACTGTATTTTGACGAGAAAAAAAAATGTTTCGGCATTTGATGCTTGCTCGGGACTCATCACACTGGCTAGAACTTGTATATGTCATGATGCTGCCCCACCAGAGAAAACGCTTCATCATTTGGTACTCATTGGTTTCGACACTCGTAATGAGTTCTAGAATGAATTGACAATGAGTACCAAGGTACCACTGTAACTTCAATGTAAGCAGCTTCAAAAAATTACAGTTAAAAATACAATTCTTTCTAAATGCATATACAAAACCACTCCAAATACTTTATGTAACATATCTATGGGCATGGTGTAACTGAGTTACAGAATTGCTATTTGCAATTGTTCCAAATAGAAACCATCTATAAAAATACTTTGATTCTATTAATAATTAGAGTCACAGTTATAATTTACTGACTACATATAATGCTCTATAATTTTGGATTTCAAAACACTGGGGGAAAATAGATTTGAACTTCTACAACTAACCAAACTATATGCTAAAGGAATTACATATACTATAGTTAAATAAATAAATCAGAAAGAAATATGAGTATATCTATCTGATGAGAGCAAGTAATTTCTAATCATTTAAGCTAAAAAGTCTTCTGGTTCAAGATGGCAGATGAAACACAAACATGAACGTTTAATTTCCACAAATTCTACTGGAACAACAGTAAAGTACAAAGAAAATTTAAACCACATCACCAATGGACACAGGAGTGGAGTCATCAATGAACCAAGAATTCTGACAATTATCAAGATGAAAATCTGATGGAAATTTGTGTCACGCAGGCCCTCATCTTTCCTGTGCTTCTATTTACATGGAGACTCTGACCAAGTTTCCCTCGGTACAAGCTTTCAGGGAGCAGAGATTTTATTTGCATCATTCACTGCCACATCCCCAGCACTTAGAACACGCTAGGCCCATAATAAGTGCTCAATAAGTGTGTCTGTTAAAGGAATTAATAACCAGCAATATAAAACTCAAGAAATAAAGATTTATCATGTTAATGTACGACAATGCCACCTTTAAAATCCAATGCCAGTAACATGTGAAGTGAGCATTATGCTCAGTGAAAGACGCTACTAAGAGAATTGCAAGCATCATATGATTTCAGTCACATGTGGTATCTAATGAATGAACTGAACTAACCAGCAATATAGTGACAGACTCACAGATAGAGAGCAGGCGAACAGCTATCAGGTGGCATGAGGAAATGAGTGGGGGCGGGGAGGAGGGAATGAGCAAAAAAGCAAAAAAAACCCACAAAAACTCATGGACACAGACCATAGCATGGTGACTGCTGGAGGGGAAGAGAAGGTGGAAAGAGGTGGAAGAGGGTACAGAAGGGACAAAGGGTGATGGACAGAGACCTGACTTGGTGTGGTGAACACATAACACAGCGAGAATATGTGAGATGCTGTGCACCTGACACCAGAGTCACCCAATAAATTCAGTAAAAAGGAAAAATAAATTAAATAAATAAATATATATGTTATGAATGTATAAACAAGTAAATGAATGGTAGAAAATGAAATCTTTAATGTTTTGAGAAATTTGTCATGATGTTCCGGCAAGTGAAAAAGATTATAAAACAGTAGAGACAATGGCGTTCTTATTTCATTAAAAATAAAAGCATTCATGAAAAGGAAATGAAGAGAATCCAAAAATATTAACTATAGCTATATCTAGAAATTAAATCATGAAAGACTGTATTATCTTTTATACTTTTTCTTAATTTTTCAAATTTTCCACTGCAAGTGTGTAATCCCTTTGTAATTAAGGAGGTCATGAAGGCCGGTGCATAACAGAAGAATTTAGTTCTGCTGCTCTCCTGGAAGTAATGTGCTACCTCGTCTCCCACTCTCTAGCCAACCGGCTTGTCCCATGTCATGTGCCAGACCACAGCCCCATTCTTCCAACACACAAGAAAGAAAAAGAAAAAAATGGGGGAATGGCAAGCAGGCAGTTATAGAGGCAGGCAAGAACCAAGCTCTGGGTTGCATTCTGCCTTCCAGAATAGAATTTTATAGCCTATTCAGGTTGGAATGTAAGCCAAACATATCTGTAAGTATATGTATGTGTCCATGTTGGGAATGAAATGTAGGGGTGACTCTCGCAGTGACTCATTTCCTACCAACATTTTCAGAGCACTTCCTCTGCCGAGTCCAGTCACCAGCACCAGGATGGCATCCTGAGATACTATGGCTGAGGTCTGGCAAAACAGGTCAGGCACCCTTAGCCCGCCTGCTTGCTTAATGGTTATTACTGATGCATACTCAGCAATGGTTATTGCTGTCACCTTCCTTACTTATCTGAAGATAAATCGTGTGGTTAAAGTTATTAGAACAGAGCCCAGAGTACAGTAAAGCTCAATAATTAATATTATTATAATTAGTTATTATTAATACAAAGAGACTATATAAATCAGTGACTGAGAGATGAAACTCTATACCTCTAAGCCCTCATTTAACACAAATCCAGTATATATTTTCCTCCTATCATGTATTTATAGAAATATTTATCATGTGCTTTATAGAAAATAACACAAGTTGTTGGCAGAATCAGCTGGGAATGTACATCATATTCGGATGAAACATTACACAGCAAAAAATATTACAGAAATGTGTTCACAATCACAGTGAAAGAGGTGTCACAAGGCAGAGTTTGATGAACTGTCAAAGGAGTGACCGCCTGGGCCTGGCGCTGTCTAGAACAAGGACCACTCCACAGAGTCCATCATAAAGCTCCCTCAGAGGCGTAATCACCATCCTGACAAACACGGGCCAAACAACGTCCAGTAGAAGGAACAGTTCGTTCTAGTAAAGCTGATTTGTGAAAAATTATCTACGAATTTTAAAATTTACTAAGCTCGCCGTAACTTCAAACCATACACATTTGTGCCAGGAAATTAAGCAACGCAGCACAAAAGTCATCTGTAATTAATCAGAAAATTTTATCTTTTCAAAAGATCTGTCCCCATGATGGAAGACATTTGTAGTGTCAGTGCTGTGGTGGCTTTTGCCATTCTATATCCATTTCTCTCCTGTGAAATAGCCTCTCCTTTTTTGGTGGAGGGAATTAGTATTCCATGTTTGGTCTGCTAAATGTACAAAGAAGGAACATTTCCTCTTCTGGCAGAGGAGTGATGATATGACCCCAGCCATGTAAACTAGGCTCTGCTGTGTCTCTAATACTTGAGCTGAGAGACACAAGGGCATGGGAGGGGATACTGTCTCAACTTTTAATCAATTATGGGATCCTAGAACTTTAGTGAGTGCTGCTCAGTCACTGTGAGTTGACTATCACTCAGGTATTCTCATCCTTTTTTGGAAAAAGACTAAAAATAGCTATTCCAGCCTCTCAGTGCCATGACAGGTCATGTGACCTAATTCTAGCCAAAGACACTTAAGGGTCAGTCTACTGGAGGCTTCTGGGAATGCTTTTCCCTTTATGATAAAAGGAGAAGGCACACAAGTTATGCTTTTTCACTGCCCTAACCCCTTAGCTACTTTCTACTTTTATTCAAAGATTTATAAGGACAAGATGTCTAGAATGTGGGCAACCATTTGTGGCCAAGAGAATAAAGCCAAAGGAATCACAGAGATACCATCCCTACAACCTAAGATTATGAAGCTAAGGAAGAGACCTTAGAACACAGGTAGCAAACACAAGGTCCACGGGCTGAATCTGGCCCTCTACCTTGTTTTATCAGCCTAGCACTTTGTTTCTACCCAGCAGCAGCGCTGAGCTCTCTCGCTTAACTGTTAAGGAGTAGTTACATTTATACAGTCTTAAAATTACATTTGGCCCTTTGAAGGCAACCGTGAGGCTGATGTGGTCCCTGGCGAAAATGAGTTTGACAATCCTGTCTTAGAACCTCCTATCCTCATGAACTCCATTTTAAACACATTTGCATGCCCTTATATTTAACTATTGTTCTGCAAGTTTTCTGTCACAAGGTACTAAAGGCATCTATGCTAGACTGAACACATAAAAATGACCAGCAATTATTTCCATCCCTGTGTCCATGTCCACTCGGTTGCCCTATAATTTCTAGTGCCCTCCCACTCTAAGTCTGAGACTGGCCATGTGACTTACTTTGGCCAATAAGACTCAAGCAAACTTGATTCAAATAGAGGCTTGAAAAGCTGCATAGATTAGGATTTGTCCTCTCATCCTCTCTTGCTGCCTTTGAAACCTGTGCCTGCCAGGTGAACAGCACACACACATAAAAGAAATTTTCTTCTACTGTTCAAAGTTATTACTCAGTTCAGCCAACCATTCAATCATGTCACTGATGAGAATGTGAAGTTCTGACATCCATCTCTGTTGGCTCATTTTCATCTTATCATTCCCCTAAACGAAGCTGCAAACCAACAGTCACACCAGAACTATATTCATTCATCACTTGCAAAGTAGATTGCATCCACAGGAATCAAGAATGTAGAAAAAATAGACAAAATTATTCTGTGAGATATAACTGGCTATGTTAAATTTATAAATAAAGGCATTACATTATTTTCATAAGCTATATGCTATACCATTTTATGTCATTAAAATTTACAATAATTTTTTTCATTGAGTTGGTTGTTAAATATTTACCAGCACACTACTGTGCACAATGTAATGTGCCACCTTGCCCCTTAATGCCAGAGGCTGAGACAGAGAAGACATTCTTCCAGTTCTCCATCACACACACAAAAAAAGATAAATTATTTTCTCCAAGAGAATGCAGCTCAGCTCTGTAGGAAAAGAGCGACATAATCAGTGAGAGAGGTTTTAACTTCCTTAGAAATCTGCAAAGAAAGCTAAAATAATGGTTGAAGGCGGAGTGGGAAGGTAGATTTCCAAACACAAGAACTTTTTATTGGCATTCTTCCCCAGGAGTGAACAGTCCATTATTTTTTCTTCTACCCATACTTTCCAAAATGTATGCACCAATTTCAAACAGTAATCAGGTAACAATTCCTTGTGCGGGCCTCATTTCTGAGGATCCATTGTGAAGATCCACCTCAATTAAAGTCAAAGGCCAAAAAATGATGTTAGTTGATGCAATGGTTAAATTTAGTTTTTCTGTTTCTGTGAAATTATCAAAGAAAAACCAACAGTACTTGAAAAAAATATAAAAGCAGAATACTTAGAAATAAACTTTCCTGAGTTCCTGATTTTTTCATAACCTTTACTTTCTATTGCTAAAATGTGTGCGAGAAAATAAGATAAAGGAACCTAGTAGTTTATTCCCTCCTACCATCTTTTTTCCAAAGTCATATTAGGAACAGTGTGTGGGAGGTGTGCAGGGTAGATTTGCAGGCTGAGGAAAATCAATTTTTTAGCAGAAAGAAATGAGAACAGAGGCTGTGTGACAATTTGAAACAGGAAAAATGTAGAAAGAAATAACAAGATGAAATATATTTTAAAAATATAGATAGAAAGGGAATAAATGAGTAGAAAAGCAACTTGATGTGGTGGAAAAAATTATGAAAGAACAGAGCCAAGAAATGTGAATGAAGTTAAGAGGCATATTAAAGAAACAGGAAGAGCAAAAAAGAGACAGAATCATAATAAAAGTAATTTTACCAGAGCTAGCGAGAAACCTCTGCATGTGATGTAATTAGTTTCAGACTTACTGTGCCATTATGAGTACTTCCGAGTCCACTCTACAGATGGCTGCCAAACCTGCTCCTCAAACTGAAGTAGCTAGCCGTTTTCTCCAGATTTTGGGGGTCCAAGACTTGGAAGGCTCTCAATTGGATAGTAACTATACACAAAGTCAACAATCTGTGGGTGTTCATGGAATATTCTCATATACTCCCTGTCTATCAGAGTCTACTGTGATGTTCTAACTTCTCAAACATTCCTGACACTTGCCATTTTGGCCAGAGAGGAATCATTCTTCCTTCACTGGAAATGACAGCTGAGTACCCTGCTTTCCTTGGCAAATGTCTTTCTTTCCCCTTTACTCCTACAGCTCAAATACTTCACTCTCTCCACCCAAGAAAAAGCCCTCATAATGTGTTTCATGTGTATCTTGTGTTTGAATGGGTATGCATGTATTTTTATTTACATAAATACCATTTATGTAACATCTGTTTGTTCCTTTTTGCTTATGAGATGTACCCAGCTGCTATACACACATCAAATCCAGTTTCCAACTGCTGCATAATATTCCTTGGTGTCCACTATATTCTACTTACCCACCTCCCTAGTGATGACACCCAATCTCTACCAACATACTGCCTCCCAAAACAATGCTACAATACATGCCTCCTCATGTACCTGTAAGGGATTTCTGAAGCTATATATACCTCAAAGTGCTAACTTACCATATTGATAAATTTTAATTTGATTGGATAGCTTACTTGTTAGGAGGGTGGCACCAGGCTACACTTTCACCAGGAGTGCCTGAGACTTCCTAAATACACAAATTCTTATCAATACTTGGTATTATCCAACTTCAAATTTTTGCAAATTAATAGGTGAAAGCTGACTTCTCATAATTCCTTTAGTTCATATTTATCTAAAACAAAATAATTTGAGGTAGTGGGCTTTAGTGGTTCCTTCTTGTATAAGTTAGCTCTTCATGTTCTTTGCTTATTTCTCTATTTGATTTGCTTTTTTTTCCAGCTGATTTTTTTAAACTCTGCGTATTGTATATATTGGTCCATTGTTTGGTTTCAGATATTACAAATATCTTCACCCATTTAGTCACATACTGGTTTGGCCAAAAAAGTTGATTTGATTTTTTTCCAAACCACCGTAAGATGGCTGTAGTAGCATTTAGTTGTCTTTAACTTCACTCAGAAAGATTTTGTTAGATTGTATTGTGACAGCTGTCATATCAGTGTGCATTTAAAAAAAACTTATTAAAATTGGTGGATTTTTGTATATTTACTTTAATATTGAAGATGGCAGAAAATAAGCAACATTTTCAGCATATTATATTATTTCAAGAAAGTTAAAAACACAACTGAAATGCAAGAAAAGATTTGTGCAGCATATGGAGAAGGTGTCGTGACTAACTGAATGCATCAAAAGTGGTATGCAAAGTTTTGTGCTGGAGATTTCTCACTGGACAATGCTCCACAGTCTGGTAGACCAGTTGAAGTTGATAGCCATCAAACTGAGACCCTAATTGAGAACAATCAGTGTTATACCATGCAGGAGACAGCCAACATACTCAAAATATCCAAATCAATAAAGTTATTGGTGAAAATTAAAAATGTGTCTTTTACTTTACAGATAAAAACCATATGGGCTTTTTGGCCAACCCAATATTTATTAATGTCCCTAGTGTCTTTTGATGATCAGAAATCCTGTTAAGTAATGTCATCAAATTCATCAGTTTATCATTTAATGATCCATTTTAAGATGGCCTTCTTTCTTCTCGCTGTTACAAGATAGTCTCCTAAATTTTCTACAATTCAATTTATACCTTTAGCTTTGATATTTAAGTGCATCACCTACTTGGAATACACATTTGTACATGGTATTAAAAAGGCACTAGTTTGATTTTTTTGCCATTTGCAAACCAATTTTCCCAATGTGATCTAGTAGTCAATCCATGCTCCATGTTGCTTTGTGGTGTAACTCTATCATATGTAAAATTCTCCCATATATATCACTTTATTTCTGAGCCCTTCACTCAACCTCTACAGTGTGTTCATCTGTTCTTAATACCAATAATTTTTTTAAAAAAATTACTGACTTGGTATTATGTTTTCATATTTGTTTGCCAAGTCCCTCTGCTTTCCTTAAAGTTGATTCAGTTGTTTTCAGAGTTTTATTCTTCCATAAAATGTCTGTAATAAGATTAGTATGTTTTATCCAAATGAAAATGAGACCAAGGTTAATTTAGGGACATTTGACATCTTTACGATACTAAATTATAGTACCCCAAGAGCACATCTTTTCTTATACACATCATTGATTATGCTTATTGGAGTTTTAACATTCTCTATAACAGTACTGTATAAACACAATTATGTTACTTAATAAATATTTAATACTTTTTGTTGCTTTTCATTATAATTTCTAATTGATTATTCCTGACAGAGAAATATTACTGATTTATTAAACTTGATCATATATCAAAGACCTTGCTTAATTCTTAATAGTTTTAGTAAGTTGGCCTGTAAATTGTTTCCTTTTTTTCTTTTAAGATAGATGGTCATTTCAGCTGTAAATAATGACAGCTTTCTCTCTTTCATTCCTATTCTTCAATTTATTTTTCATTTATTTTACAGTGTTTACCTATTAACATTTTCATGTTCCAAAATATGTTATTTTTCTGTAGGGCTTTTATATTGTATATTACATGTACTGAATTAAGGCATATTCTTCTAATCTCATTATCCTAAGATATATTTTTCATAAATAGGTATTGATCTTTATCAAATGTTTTCTTGGGATCAATTAAGATGTTCATTTGATTTTTTCTTCTTTGATCTAACAATACAAGGAATTATTCTGACACACTCATATTAATATCAAATTATTTTATTAACTATTGGATATCAAACTCTACTTGATCATGATGCATTATTTGTAATACACCATAGGATCTGCTTAGTTAATAATGTTTTACGTTGAATTGGCATCTACATAACATGAGATACAAGCCTATAATGATCTTTTTCTCTATTTTCCTAATTGGGCTTTAGAATGAAGGTTATACCAGCCTTGTTAAATAAGTTGGACAGCTGTTACTCGATTTTCTGGAACAACTTTCAACAACAGGAATTAAGATTCCTTAAATGTTAATTACAATTGATTTATATAGCTATCTGAGCCTACATTATACATTTTTAATAGTAAATTAATTCCAACCCTTTATTGCTTCTTGTGACAATTTGAGCTTTTCCTATCTTTCTAGAAATGGATTCATTTTATCTAAGTTTACAAATCAGACATTATATTTTGGAGAAATGACTCTGTCCCCAGCCCTAAGAGGTAGGATATGTATCTTAAACCTACCTATCAGTAAAATGTTACCTTTGCCATAGTGAGTAGTGGTTCAGGGACTGGGTCTATTACCTTAATTGACTCAGACAGAATACACCCAGAACTCTCGAGTGAAGAGCTAGAAAAACAAAGTTCCTCGTTACATGGCATATCATGTTCTTATGGTAAACGAACATGACGTTTGAAATCCTAAGGGGAGGAACTGGACTTTAGGAGTGCACTGGGCAGGCTGGAGACAAACACGGAGTCAATGAGGTTAAGACATACATCCTTGACACTGAGTCCTGGATAAAGTCAAATCTACCCCTGATCAACAAATATAGTTTAAATGTACCAAGAGTTCCTCACGGGAAATTTTTCAGCTAGTTTCCGACATTCGTAATCACAGAATTCCTAAAAATTTGGTCCTAACAACTCAACCCATTAACCTGGATCCTCCTAGGTTCTTTGTGGATTACTGGCCTCCTGCGCTCTAAAATGCTGCCTGAGGGAAATTGTTGCTGGGTGGCCTTTGCCTTCATATCCTAAGCCCACATTTTTGGCTTGCTCTCAAGTATGCTAAGACAGTGAGCCCTCTTAAGCAGTAGTCTTTTTTTAAAAGATTTTATTTATTTCTTTTTAGAGAGAAAGGAAGGGAGGGAGAAAGAAAGGGAGATAAACATCAATGTGAGAAACATCTATTGGTTGTCCCTTGCACGCTTCCCAACCAGGGACTGAACCTGCACCCATGCGATGTGTCCTGACTGGGAATTGAACCTTTCGCTTTGCAGAACAATGCCCAACTGACTAAGCCACACCAGTTGGGGCTTAAGCAGAAGTCTTGATCTCATTTTCAGACCTTGATTTTCGCTGGATCCTGTGAAGAACTAGCTTTCTCTTTAACTCCTGACCTAGTCAGCACAGCCCCACAATACTGGTCACGGTGTCACAGATTTGCAGATAAGAGATTTCCCAATTCTCACACACATTTAGCACTTAATTTCCATAGTTAAGCCCCAAGCGTGACATCAGTGTTTCATAAACCTAGTAAGAAAGAAATAGGAAAAAAATGTATGTACAGTCATATCTATATCTATAATGATTATACATATGCATTTTTCCCTGTAGTAAATGCTGGCATTCTCGATGCCCCCATTGAGTTTTCAGAACATATGATATCATTTCAAAGGCATATGACAGAGAAACAATGTTTAGATTTCTAAAAGTGCCACAAACTGAATTTTAACTGTAACAAACTGTTGTACCAAGCTATGTTTAAAAACTTTACATTTAGAAACAATGACACATGCTGCCAAAGTCTGTGTGAAGTGTTCTTTTTCTGTACTATATATAGAGCCTTTCTGCTCTGAAATCAAAATTTACTCAGTGATGAAGGTATATTCAAGGTTTTTAGAATTTCTCAGAATTTGAAAATATGTACATGGTAGTTCATTTTTTACCAATTAAGCTTTCAAGAATAAAAGCAATGTTTTAAAAAAACAATAATAGCATAGGCAGTTCTTTAGATATTCTTTAAAATAAAGCAAGACAAAACTCCCACAGAAACTGCCCAGTGTCTGTCATTTGCTCTATACTTGATGGAAAGAGGACCAGTGTGCATGTTGAGTACTCATGTCATTTCAGGAACTGTGCGCGTGTGCCTTCTAAGCCTCACTGCAGTCTTTACTTCCTATCAGAGAGTTTGAGGTCCTGCTAACAAAGCTTAGTGAGCCTGCAGACCAGCAAAACCACAGTGGTAGCCCCGCCTTGGGAGATGTGGTATTTCAGAAACTGTCTGAAAGGCTCAGACATAAGGCAGTTTATGTTTAGACAGTTTATGAATTTTATGAAAAGGGTGGAGTAACTAAGGACCATTTTCTGTCTCTTTTGAATGCTCTGTGGTAGAACAGACTATTTGACTTTAAAGTCCCTTTGTCTTAGTCCATTTGGGCTGGGTGACTTATAAAACATAATTTTTTTTTTCTCACAGTTCTGGAGACTAGAAGTTCAAGATCGAGATGCCAGCATGATCAGGTGAAAGCCCTGTCCTGGGTTGCAGACTTCTCACTGTTTTCTTACACAGTGGAAAGGGGCTAGGAGCACTGTGGGGTCTCTTTTACAGGAGCCCTAACCCCATTCATGAGTTCCACCACTGAGACTTAAGAGCAACCCAAAGGGCCCACATCCCAATATGATTACGATAGGAATTACGATTTCACCATATGAATTTGAAGGTAACGAAAACACTCACACCATAGCTTTCTTATATCACATAAACTTCATGTTTTTAACTTTAGATGTATTTGTCTCTGTAGTTAAAAGACTAAATATCATTAATTATAACCCAGCATTTTTAACTATATTAAAAAATAATTTTAAGATACAGCATAAAGATCAGAGAAGATGGCGTCGGAGTAGGAGGGAGCAGATTCCACTTTCCCCTACACACGGGAGAAAATCCTAGCTGATCTATGGAGTAAAAGAGCAAACGACCAACAGTACCTCAGCATATATGAAAATAAGAGACCAAAACTTGTAGCAGACACCGAAAAACCAGCCGGTAAGGAGAGTGCTTCAGGACAATAAAGTCCCAGGGACCAGTGTGGTAACCAGGGCGGCTGCAGCCCCAGGCCTGGTGCCCACTACCGGGTTTCCCAGAGTCCTCATGAGAGAGCCAGGGCAACTGTTCAATCCCAAGCCAAACAAGGTCGGAGCAGCACCGGGAGAGAGGTGGTTGCTTGAAGTCGCAGAGAGAGGAATAAGGACTGAGTGACAAACACACAGGGGCTGTGAGCACCCCTGGAGTCTGGATGCTGGCAGAGTTGAGAGTCGTGCAGACAGGCCCTGACTCCGACAGTCAACGGTCTGGCTGGAGAATTGGGCTGTGGGAGAGGCCAGGCTGTTGTATGGAGTGGCAGGCTTGAGTAGGAGGAATTTCTCAAAAAGAAAAAGTGAAAAGAGAGACACTGTTTGGGGACTCCTCCTGCAGCAACCGCTCTGGCCTCTCCCCAACCCAGCCGTGCAGTGATCCTGAGGTTGTGTGGATGGTTGTGAGATGCTGTGCACCCCCACAGCACTGGGAAGGGTGTGCACCCGCAGGACGGAGGCAGCCTGGCTGAGCCAGCGTGTGCACTTGCACCCGAGCCCACAGTGGTACCCCAGGGAAAGGGAGCACTTAGGAAGGCCTGGATCCCACACCCAAGGCACCTGGGAGAGGCGCCAGGGTAGCCCCAGGGAGAGTGCCAGCCAGGCTGACAGTGCTGAACCCTAAGGAAGAAAAGCCATACCAATCGCCCCTCAGCCTGCTGCAGCCAGCAAGACCAGAAAAACCGGTTTGGCCACTTTGAAACCAAGAGGCTTATTTTATTTTATTTTTAAATAAAAATAATAATACAAAATAAAAAATTATCTTTCAATTTCTTTTTCCTCTCTTTCCTTTCTTGTTTTATTCCTTCTTCCTTTCTTTCCAATTTTATCTCTTCTTCCTTCCTTATGCTTTTTTTTTTTAATGCCTACAAGTGAAACAAACAAAAAAAAAACCTGGAACTGTGAGAAGACCAGAGTTGTACCCAAAGAAGGGGCATCCCAACAGCTGAGACAGTGAGACAAATTTCACTTTGCTATTACAGAAAACCTGCACCTTATTGCATATTTGTATTATTTTTTTCAATATTCTTACATCTTTTATTTTAATAGCACTTTTGTATTCCTCTTCTTTCTCTATAGTCTGCTTTGCTTGGCTGATTATATTGTATCATTTGATGGGTTTCCCCTGAACTCTCTTTCAGAGGGTATTGCTACTTTACTGTCCTTCACTTCACTTGGGTTCCATTAGCACATTACTCAAGGTCCTATACTGCCTATTCTTGTTATCCAGATCACATAGACTCTGTCATATGATTGTTGCCCTACTATTATTGTAAGTAACAGCTGTTCCATACAATTGTAAATACTTCACAACACCCCTCCCAGATCTCAGCCCATTTCACAGTTTCCTGAACTCTATTACTGTCGTGGTTAACTCTATTCTCTCACACACTACATATATTTACTATCCTTTACTCTCACCTTACCTCAGAATCTGACCTCCCACAACCTCACGGCTTCCTAGATCCAACTCACAATCCTTCGCTCCCCAATAAGAGTCTTATCTTCTTTCCATCCTTTCTAAAAAGTGGCTAGTTGGGTGAAAGATCATGGTTAACGCTATACATAGCCATAGGATCTCCTATCTCTTCTCTACCAGCTGCCACTGTAAATATCATAGAATGTTCTCTTGCTGTCTTAAACCATTTTCCCTTCCCCCTCCAACTGATCACAAAAAAAAGAGTAGATGGAAGAGGTGAACACCAGGATACCCACTGCAAGAGGAAACCCAACAACAAAGGAACCACCAACAGATAACAACAGAAGAAGGTGAAGGAGGGAGTGGAAACCACACAAACCTCAATCCAGGATCTATCTGGAAACAACTAAATAGTGGAGAAAATACCCAGTACAAACAACTGAACAAGAGCAAGAGAGAATCCTCATAACTTTGTACACATGGAAGAACCAGCTTCAACACAACCTGCCCTCACCAGCACAACAAAATACAAGAGGTGGTGGACAGAGTGACCCTCCGTTAACCAGCTGGTTGGAAGGACGCAGCAAAGGAAGACCCAACAACAATCAAAACCCAAAGACAAACACAGAGCCAACTTAATCAACAGCCCAAGACCAGTGAGCTCAGGGGAGACTGCACCACTGAATCTCACAGGTACTCTACCACAGAAGTTCACACCATAAACCCAGAGAGCCAAAACAGATCAATTTAAGAAGCTGAGGCTAATAAGAAGAGTCTCACAAACAATAGAAAGGCAAAGAAACAATCACCAAATGAAAGGAAAGGAGGAAGCCTCAGAAAGAATGCTAAGTGAAACAGAGGCAACTCAACCACCAGATACTGAGTTGAAAGCAATGGTTATCAGGAAGCTCAATGAGCTCACAGTGAATTACCAGAAACTACAGGAAAACTACAATAAACTCACTGCAAACTATATCAACATGCAAAAGGAAATACAAACTATCAACAAGGGCCAAGACGAAATGAAGAGTACAATTTCTGAACTGAGGAACACAGCAGAAGGATCAAAAGCAGAATCAATGAAGCAGAAGATCAGACCAGTGAGCAGGAGGACAAAGTAGAAAAAAACACCCAGAAAGAGCAAGAAATGGAAAAGAGGCTCAGAAAGAATGAAGAGAGATTAAGAGAAATGCAAGACAATATGAAACAGAATAACACCTGTATAATAGGGATACCAGAAGGAGAAGAAGAAGAGCAAGGAATAGAAAACCTATTTGAAAAAGTATTGACGGAAAACTTCCTTAATTTGATGAGAGAAAGAGTCACACAAATCCAGGAAATGCAGAGAGTTCCAATCAAGAGGAAGCCAAAGAGGCCCACTTCAAGACACATCATAATTAAAATGGCAAAATACCAAGACAAAGAGAGAATCTTAAAAGCAGCAAAGGAGAAACAGTAAGTAACATACAAAGGATCATCAATAAGGTTAGCAGCTGACTTCTCAATGGAAACACTCCAAGCCAGAAGAGAGTAGCAAGAAATATTCCAAGTAATGAGAACCAGAGGCCTGCAACCAAGGCTACTTTACCCAGAAAAGCTCTCAAACAAGATAGAAGGCCAAATAAGGAGCTTCGCAGACAAAAGGAGTCTAAAAGAACACACCTCTACCAAACCAGCTCTGCAAGAGATGCTAAAGGGACTGCTTTAAAGAAAGGAAGGAAAAGAGAGAAAGAGAGGAACACAGGTACAAAAATAACAATGAATAAGTACCTATCAATAATAACCTTAAACCCAAACAGATTAAATGCTCCAATCAAAAGATACAGAATAGCTGAATGGATAAGAAAGCATGATCTACATACATGCTGCCTATAAGAGACCCATCTCAGGACAAAAGATCTACACACACTGAAATTGAAGGACTGGGAAGAAATATTCCAAGCAAACGGACAGGAAAAAAAGCCGGGGCAGCAATACACATATCAGACAAAATAGACTTCAAAAAAAGGGCATAAAGACCCAGAAGGTCACTACATAATACTCAAGGGAAGAATCCACCAAGAAGACATAAATATTGTAAATATATATGCACCCAACATACGAGCACCCAAATACATGAAGAAAATCTTAGAGGACTTCAAAAAACATGTTGACAGCAACACAATTATACCAGGGGATATTAACACCCCACTGTCAAAAATGGACAGATCTTCCAAACAAAATAACAACAAAGATATTGTGGTATTGAACAATACCCTAAATGAAATGGACTTAACTGATATATATAGAGCCCTTCATCCCAAAGATTCAAAATATACACTCTTCTCAAAGGCACATGGAATATTTTCAAAGACAGACCACAGGATAGGACACAAAACAAGACTCAACAAATTAAAGAAAACTGAAATCATACCAAGCATTTTCTCCGACCACAAGGGACTGAAACTAAAAACCAACCCCAAGGGAAAAAACCCAAAACATTCAAAATCATGGAGATTGAATAGCATGCTATTAAACAATGAGTGGGTCAAGAATGAAGTTAGGGAAGAAATCAAAAAGTTTCTGGAAACAAACGAAAATGAACTCACAACAACCCAAAACTTATGGGACACAGCCAAGGCAGTCCTGAGAGGGAAGTTCATAGCGATACAAGCCTACCTAAAAAAAGATAGAAACATTTCAAACAAACAACGTAACCCTAAGCCTATAAGAACTCAAGGAACAACAACAAAGACAGCCCAGAGCAAGTAGAAGGAAGGAAATAACCAAGAACAGAGCAGAATTAAATGACATAGAGACTAAAAGCACAATTGTAAGGATCAATGAATCCAGGAGCTGGTTCTTTGAAAAGATAAACAAAATCGACAAGCCTCTAAGCAGGCTCATCAAGAAAAAAAGAGAAAAGACCCAAATAAACACAATCAGAAATGAAAAAGGAGAGATTACAATTGACACCACAGAAATACTAAGGATGGTTAAGAAATTACTATGAACTGTATGCCAAGAAATTTGAAAACCTAGGTGAAATGGACAAATTTCTAGAAAAATATAATCTTCCAAAACTGAATGAAGAAGAAGCAGAAAGCCTGAACAGACCAATAACAGCAGATGAAATTGAATAAAAAAACTGCCAACACACAAAAGCCTGGGTACAGATGGTTTCACAGGGGAATTCTACAAAGTATTTAAGGAAGAGCTAACCCTCATCCTTCACAGACTATTCCAAAAAATCCAAAATGATGGAAGACTCCCAAACTGTTTATGAAGCCAGCATCATCCTAATCCCAAAACCAGATAAAGACACAACAAAGAAAGAAAACTTCGGGCCAATATCTCTGATGAACATTGACACTAAAATCCTCAACAAAATACTGGCAAACTGCATCCAACAATACATTAAAAAGATCATCCACCATGAACAAGTGGGTTTCATCCCAGGCATGCAAGGATGGTTCAATATTCACAAATCAGTAAATGTAATACATCACATAAGCAAAGCAAAGACAAAAATCACATGATCATATCAATAGATGCAGAAAAAAGCATTTGGAAAGGTACAGCACCCATTTATGATAAAAACACTCAGCAAAGTGGGAATAGAGGGAACATTCCTCAACATAATAAAGGCCATATATGAGAGACCTGCAGCCAACATCATACTCGATGGGCAAAAACTAAAATCTTTTCCACTAAGATCAAGAACAAGACAAGGTTGTTCACTTTCACCTCTTCTATTCAACATAGTATTGGAAGTTTTAGTCACAGCAATCAGACAAGAAAAGGAAAAAAAAGGCATCTGAATCAGAAAGGAGGAAACAAAAATATCATTGTTTCCAGATGACATGATATGTATATAGAAAATCCTATAGACTCCACCAAAAAACTGATAGACCTAATAAATGAATTTGGCAAAATAGCAGGATACAAAGTCAATATCCAGAAATCAAAGGCATTTTTGTATACCAACAATGAATCAGGAGAAGCAGAAATCAAGAAAAAAAATCCCATTTGATATAGCAAAAAGAAAAATAAGATACCTAGGAATAAACCCAACCAAGGAGGTAAAAGACCAGTATGCAGAAAACTACACAACACTGAAGAAAGAAATCAAGGAAGACACAAACAAATGGAAACATATACTGTGTTCATGGATCCAAAGAATTAACATCATCAAAATGTCCATACTATCCAAAGCAATTTACAGATTCAATGCAATACCTATTAAAGTATTGCACTGCATATTAAAGTATTGCATATTTCACAGGCATAGAACAAAAACTTCAAAAATTTATATGGAGTCATAAATGACCCTGAATAGCTGCTGCAATTTTAAGAAGGAAGAGTAAAGTAGGAGTGATCACAATACCTGATACCAAACTGTATTACAAGGCCACTGTAATCAAAACAGCCTGGTAATGGCATAAAAACAGGCACATGGACCAGTGGAACAGAACAGAGGACCCAGAAAAAAACCCAACTCTCTACCATCAATTAATATTTACCAAAGGGGGCAGCAACATAAAATGGAGTAAAAATAGCCTCTTCAACAAATGCTGTTGGGAGAACTGGATACCTACGTGCAAAAAAATGAAACTCGAGCACCAACTAACACCTTACACAAAAATAAATTCAAGGTGGATAAAAGATTTAAATATAAGTTGTGACACCATTAAAGTCCTAGAGGAGAACACAGGCCAGAAAATCTCAGATATTTCACACAGAAACATTTTTACTGATATGTCCCCTACAGCAAAGGACATAAAGGAAAGAATAAACAAATGGGATCTCATCAAAATAAAAAAGCTTCTGCACAGCTAAAGAAAACAGTATTAAAATAAAAAGAGAACCAACTGTATGGGAAAACATATTTGCCAATGATACCTCAGACAAGGATTTAATCCCCAAAATATATAAAGAACTAAAATGACTCCACTCTAAGAAGACAAGCAACCCAATTAAAAAATGGGTAAAGAACTTGAACAGACACTTCTCCAAGAAGGACATACAGAGGATCCAGAAACACATAAAAAGATGCTCAGTACTGCTAGGTATCAGAGAGATGCAAATTAAAACCACAATGAAATACCACTTCACACCCATCAGAACGGCCATCATAAACAAAGCAACAAACAAGTGTTGGAGAGGTTGTGGAGAAAAAGTGACCCTAGTGCACTGTTGGTGGGATTTCAGACTGGTACAACCAGTATGGAAAACAGTATGGAATTTTCTAAGAAAACTAAAAATGGATCTGCCTTCTGACCCAGCAATTCCACTGCTAGGATTATATCCTAAGAACCCTAAAACACCAATCCCAAAGAATCTATGTACCCCAATGTTCATAGCAGCACAATTTATAATAGCCAAGTGTTGGAAGCAACCTAGGTGTCCATCAGTAAATGAATGGATCGAAAAATGTACTATGGTACATTTACACAATGGAATTCTATGCAGCAGAAAGAAAGAAGGAGTTCCTACCCTTTGCAACAGCATGGATGGAACTGGAGAGCATTATGCTAAGCGAAATAAACCAGACAGGGAAAGACAAATACCGTATGATCTCACCTTTAACAGGAACCTGAACAACAAAACAAATAAAGAAGCAAAATATAACCAAAGACACTGAAATAGAGAACAGGCTGACACAAAATATGACCAAAGACACTAAAACAGAGAACAGGCTGACAGTGACCGGAGGGGAGAAGGGAGGGAATTTCAGGGGAAAGGGGGAAGGGTTTACAGGAACAAGTAAAAAGACACAAGGACAAAAACTAGGGGGGAGTGGAAATGGGAGGGAGGTGGGGAGGGCTAGGGGTGTGGGCTGGGACGGGAGTAAAAGACAGAAAACTATACTTGAACAACAATTAAAATAAAAATTTAAAAAATAAGAAAACAAGAGATACAGCATAAAGACACAACTGTATATGATTCTTAACACAGATGAGAAGAATTAATGTGCTGTGTTGCTACTATATTAGAACAGCACCACACCCTGAGGGAATGAATAACTGAAGTGTGGTAGCTGTTTCGTCATTCTGAGGTTCCAGACAGTGCCCGAACATACAGATAAACATCCCATTAAATCCTGAAAATTCTGAGATGAAAGATATTTCCTGCTTTCAAGGAGCTCACAGTCTAGTGAGAAAGCTGGAGAATCAGACAGTATCTGCGCTATAATGAAGCTAAATGCAGGGTGCCAAGGAAACAAGAGGAGGGCTACCTAGCCCCACCTGAAAGCTACCTGGAGAAAGGGGTGTCTCACCTGAGATTTTAAGCATGAGGGGTAGCTGGGCCAAGACAGCAAGGTCATATGCAAATACACAGCACTCCATGAGAATGACTAATGACTGATTATGGCTGCAACAAATCATACCTCAGGAAAATAGCAGAAGAGATAAGCAGGGAATAATCCTTGACTGCTACAAGGACTATTTGTTTTATTGAAGACACAAAAGTGTTTGATTGATTAAAAAAACAGAAACATGGTTGATCATAAATGGGGTTTTTCCACAGGCTGGCTTAACGGGACAGAGCATGGAGCCCACACTGAGTGGCAGCGATCCAGACAGGAAGCATGTGGAGCGCCTTCCCAGGGCAAAGCAGTGAGGACACAGTGAAGGGCAGCAGGCTGGATTCGGGCATGTAATCTGCACAAGGAAATGCAGAGAGGAGTCGACTTTCAAACCCGGGGCTCGACCTGCCAGGTAGCTCATGTTGATGCTCTCTGGCACTGGGAATGCAGGAGGAAGAGGAGACAGGAGAGATGAGGCACTGCTCTTAGGCGCTATGAAATGCCAGGACTCAAGGTTATTTCCTGGGTGTGCCTCTCTTTCTGATCACACTGCTCAGAAGCTAGTAATTTCCTGCCAAAATTACAGTTTCCTACGGGGTAAATAAAAGTCTCTTCTTAAAGAGAGAAGGGCATGAAAGCATGGAAAGGAGAAAGAGAAAAAAGACATTCAATGAGCAGAATGAACAATGTGGAAGAGGAGGGAAGTGATAACCACAGAAAGTGAAGACAGTAATTAGAACCACGACAGTGAGCCACACTTAGCAGCTGTGCAGACTTAACTTCACAGTGGCTGCAGTGAGAGTCTTCCAAACCCCTGGGACCCACAACCATGGAAAAAAGCTTCTAGAGGGGGCTGGCAATTCATCAGGAGGTCAGAATCCTCCTATGACTATTGTTAGTAAAAGCCTGCTTTCTCCCTGAGGGAGTCATGGAGGAGAAGGATGGGGCAAGGTATATCTCACTCCCTTCCCACAGATGCAGGCAGCAAAAATATAACCAGAGAAGTCGAACTGCAGTGTTGGGACTTATTGATGTCTTAGTGGTAAAAATTAAATTCCTCAACTGAGCTTTTCAGCACAAGAGGTCAAGTTCACCAAGGTGTTGGGCATCATCCATACTTTATTTTTTGACCAATATTTAAAAATTGGGAGATTTCACAGAATTTCTGATTTCTTTCCAAAAATTAGAAGATCTGGCCACATGCACCTCACCCTCCCCCATAACATTCAACACTGGGACTGAGAGAAGCCTCTCTCTTCAGGCAAAGAATCTGCGAGTTTTGGAACCTCGATCTATCCCTTTTGCAGAAAAAAATGCTCTGTCACATCAGTCATTTTCCATACCACAATTATATTCATTTGCTGCAAGAACATTCACTTTCAGAAGAAATAAACGTTTAAATAGGAGAGTTCCTGTACGTACAAACTCTCAATCCATACACTCTCATAAATGAGAATAAAGCCGTGCTCCAGAGCAATATTGTCTCAATATTTCACAGATGGTGTTCATTAGTCACAATGCTCATCTGCTTTTAACCATCGCAGTGTTCCCTGGTCTAAGAGACTGCTGTAACTGTGCGGGTTCTGTGGGCTCCACAATTGCAGTTAGCACACAATATTGGGATTAGTCACAAAGACTAATTGGTAAGTGTGGAAGACCTAGTGAAATGAGGCACACTGTTGGGAGGCAAACAAAAGAGGAAAAAATGTAAAAAGAGGAACTGGGACTACGCCAAGTGCACATGAAGCTCACCTGAAGAGTCATATGAATCACCTGGTGTGTAGAAAGCACAGGACCCAGGTCGTGAACCCCAATTTAAAAATAGCAATCTTAATATTAGTATGAAAGCTCAATCATTAAGCTGGTCAGAGTAATAAAATATGTTAAGCATCTTCACACTTTAGGTAACTTCAAACACTGTTCTAACAGTAATTTAAAACTGTAAAGATTCCAGAAGCCACCACAGACAGGAAGGCAACTGCTTACTCGCCCTCTGCATTTTGGCAGTAGTTTGAAGGTTGAGTAACTTAGTAATATTCAGGATGTTTGGGAGTCATTTTAGCACAAAAGGGAGGGCTTCTATTAAAATTTATAACACCTTACTTTGAAGCAAGAAATATGAGAACCCACCAAGCACATAAAAGACATAAGAGCCCACAGAAGACAAAAGAGCCATATACACAGCAGTAGACATTGGCATTGTGAGTCACCTGTGGGCACCAAACTCACGAGAGAAGCCACTGCATTGTGGGAAAAATTCACTAAGTGAAAACTCTTAAAGAGGGCACTCACACAGAAAATTCTGTACATACATTTTCTTTCTCTTAATGTTTTTATCCTCACCCAAGGACATTTTTTCATCGCTTTTAGAGATAGGAAGGAGAGGGAGAAACATCGATGCAAGAGAGAAGCATCAACTGGTTGCCTTCCATACACACCCGAAGCAGGGATTAAACCAGCGACCCAGGTAGGTGCCCTGACCAGAAATCAAACCCACGACCTTTCAGTTATCAGCGAACACTCCAACCAACTAAGCTACACCAGCCAGGGCTACATGTTTTCTTTATCACTAAGAGATTGCTTTTTAGTGGTGGGGGTGGGGTGGGGAGGGGGATGGAGACAACTGTACTTGAACAACAATGAAAAAAAAAAAGAAACTGCATTTTAGTCACTGGCAAAGTAATTTCTATGGCAAGGGCTGGGTGAGGGTGGGCAAAGGGTGGAGGGAATGGGGTCATCTATGAGTGTCAACAATAAAAATAAAGAAAAAATCTATAGTTAAAAAACTGATTTCAACTTTTTCACATTCAGGTTTTTGGCCAAGAGTTAAAATAATCTGGCTGACCATAACCTTGACCCTAAATACATGCAAAGGCTTTAGAAACACAGATCTCCCCAATGTTATTAAATAAGAGACTACTGGGTCCAGTTAGTAGGCAAGACTGTTGTTTATGATTCTTGTATGGTAAGAGTTTTCAATAGCTCTATTATTTTCCTCTGAATAGGCAGCATTCCATTCTGCCCGCCTAAAATTCCCTCTTTCTTCATATTGGAGAAATGTTCGGCATTCTAGTTTGCACAGTGGCTGTGTTACCCCAGTAAAAGACCACTCACAGTTCAATACTGCTGGTACCAATGGTTCATGAGAACAGCTTCTAGATTTCATATTTACTTTAAGGTGACACTTAGGTTTCACCGTCTGGAGTTTTCTCACCTTTAACACTAAACATGTCAGTTAAAATGCATTCTGATGAATTATTTCTTGATTACTAACTAGTATTTCCATTCCATCAGGCCTTATGACACAAGTCATTCTACTTTGTCCTTCAGTCTTTTGAATTTCGTTGTAACACATATATTTACCCTAATAATAGACCACTATGCATTTTTTTATACTTTGGTAGGTTGTATTTACAAAGTTATACAGTAAAAGTTTAAACAAAACTCAGACTTGGTGGTCATAGGCATACATTTGCTAGCTAGACTTCATTTTTTTACTTTTATCATTTTAACCCCTTATTTTAAGCAACCAGTACTGAATCTTTATAACGTAAAAAACATGCTTCCTGGCCCTAGCCAGTGTGGCTCAGTTGGTTGTAGTGTTATCCCATACACCAAAAGATTGCAGGTTCAATTCCTTGTCAGAGCATAAGCCTGGGTTGTGATGTGAGTTCAGGTCCTAGTGAGTGTGTATACGAGAAGGCAGCCAGTCCACATTTCTCTCTGACATCAATGTTTCTCCCTCTCTCTCCCTCTCTCTCTCTCCCTACCCCAACCCCCTCTCTCTCTAAATGCAATGAAAAATTATCCTTGCATTGTTACCAGTAGACAGTCTATCCACAGCTCAAGGGAGAATGGGGGAGTCTCCCTCATTGGCCATGATGGCAGCAGGGGGAGGTTGTTCCATTCAGCACCCAGAAAGCTAGAAAAAGATCAATAGATAGGGCCCAAACGTGAAAAGCCAGCAAGCTAATTGGACAGAGATTAAATCCCATCCCCCTCCTTCTGGTACCAGAGTGGGGTGATGGGGTGATGGGGTGAGGGGAAGGCAAACACATGCACCAAAGAAGTCAAAATGCTGCTGGTGGAGGTGCTGGACCAATGAGGCCCATCAATCTAGCCTGGGGAAAAAAGGGATTGGGTGATAGGTGGACCCACCTGAAACCCATGAAAGTTTGGGAAGCTGATTGGTCATACTGAGAAAGCACCGGCTCATCTTATACCCAAGCTAATATAATCCCAGGAGAACAAGGAAGCTCACTCTTGCTCACTCGCTTGCTCATGACCTGCACTTGCATCGTGCACTCACCTGTTCCCTCCATGATCCACGTGGTCTTAGCAGCCATGTGGCCCATGGCCTCCAGGAGGTAGTCTCTTGTCTCCTGCTCAACCGGTGATGCTCTTGAGCACTCTTTTCCATGGGAACATGCGACCACGTAGCTCAAGCAGCCACATGGCCCATGGCCACACAGGCTCCACACGCAGGCTCCAGGAGGAAGTGTGAAATGGACAGCAGCCAAGAATAAGCTCACCTGCATGATGTGGGCTAAGACTGCTTAGCAGCCACCTGCAGGCTCCAAAGGACCATGCTTTAAAATGGAGAGGGAATTCTGGACACTAGCTTTTTTCTTGGGCTTGCTGAGGACATTTTTGGACTTTTCCCATAGCAGAAAAAGGGATCATTTTTGAGACAGGAGTACACCATTCTCCCTGGTTGGGTGGCACCTAAATAAACCGCTTATCTTTTGTTCTAGCACCTGCCTCATAAGAGGCAGCCCAACCCCTGTTTATATTTGGTTACAGAGTGAGTGCCCCCCCAAAAATTCTTCCTTGACTCCTGAAGTATATTTTGTTAAACATAACTTAAAATTTGAACATTGACCTGAAATTGTTATAATAAACACCAATAATTACTGTAAGCAACACAGTGGAGCACCAAAAGCACAAGCATTTTGAAGTCCTGGGCTCAGTTCTCAAATTCATCAAATTATCTGGGACTGTGTGAGCCTTGGATTGCTTATCAACCAAATGGGAATAAGAACACATTTTTCAAATGGTTATTGGGATGACTTAGTTAGATCATTAACAGCACTCAAAAAAAAAAAAAAAAAAAAGACTGTCTGTAACAATGCTCTAGAAGACTGGAGTGCTCTCAGAATCTGCAGAGATAAATAAAATGTCTGCTTATACTCTGAACAGCTCCAGGCTCCTGCACCTTTAGAGTCCTCATGCTTGAAGTCTATTATTATTGTCCATTTGTCCAGGTTCTATGCTCACGCTATAACTGCTATCATTACATTAGCCAGTAGTCTTTAACAAGTAAAAAAGGTGTGGTGAGGGTCACAGATACAATAAATGAAAAGAATGTTTCTGTATAAAACAGAAAAGAGTCCCAGTCCTGACCAGTGTGGTTCAGCGGGCTGGGCATCCTCCCACAATCCTGGAGGTTGCCAGTTCAATTTCCGGTCAGGGTACATGCCCAGGTTGTGGGCCATGCCCCCAGTTGGGGTGTATGAGAGGCAACCAATCGATGTTTCTCTCTCAAATCGATGTTTCTTTCCCTGTCTTTCTCCCTCCTTCCCCCTCTGAAAATAAAATCAATAAAATCTTTTTAGAAAAGAGTTCCTCTTTCCCCTATAAGCAAGAGAAGTAGGTTTCCCTAAATAAAGATGCTCTTGAAGGAAAATGGGGTAACAAGAGGTGCTATATACTGATTTACACCAACTGGGCCAGTCACAACTGTCCAATTCTTTTTAATAAACATATAAGTAGCCTCAGATAATCAGCAAAACATGTTTATAGTGAAAACAAGTCTTAGACTGAGCTCAGCCACAAGTTCAAACAAGCATGAGCAAGCAGGCATAAATACCACCATGCTACCTGTTACTCTAGACTCTTAAACTCCTTTCTCTTAGTCATTTCAGCCACAGTCATTACTCTGTGTGAAAAATTCACCATTCCAGGTAGATCAGGTCACCCTCTAGTCAAATCAGGAGGCAAGATGCCCCCTTGAGTGGGCCCACTGGAAGTCTCAATTTAGGTGCATTACTCTGAAAATACTAGCTGTTCTACTTGTAAGATTCTTGTATGCACCTTTCATGCAAAGGATGGAGGTACCTACATAACCCCTAATGAGCCACAGTGGTCTCACCATTGGAGAATTACTTCTAACATCCAGGTCACTAATTATGAATTTTGTGGTTTATATTCATAGCACAATATCTGATGAGTTCTTAATGACCACTTCAGATTGCAGACACCCCCTAAGTTCCTTTTTATATAATGGACCATGCCTAGAGTAGGAAGTAAACTTGATCACACACATATATTCACTCTATACCAAAGTATTTAAAAAAAATTACATACTGGTAATGGGAAGGAGGGAGGGGTTATGAGTTATTCTTAATTTTGAGTTTCCGGTGGTGAGAATAAAAGGCAGAAACCTCTCAGCCAGGAAATGTACCTCCTGTAGCCTTGGGTGGTGCCCCAGGGCCTTCCACAGATGTTACAAGTAGTGAGGATTTGATTTGTTCCTTACAGAAGCCATAGAAAGGACAATGGACTGGGAACTGAGCACTAGGGAGCAAATGCATTCCCTGTCAATATTCCTGCTGAAGAATCTGTACAGAGCAGAGGGCGGGCTGCAGCGGCTCCTACTCCAGTTGGGATATACTGTCTGTTGGACTTTGACTCATCTTGGATCCAAATGCAATATAGAAAAACTAAGTTACTATTCTAATTTACTTCTCCTAATATGTTTGAAATTTATAAATTAGAATAGTCTGTATTGTTTCTTTGTAAAATAGTCTGTATCATTGCTATCAGTCAATCAATCGATAGATAGCTAGATGATGGATAGATACATCTTGTTTTTGCAATGATAATTCAATCATTCTGCAGAACAGAATCACCAAGAGAGACGTTTAAAATTAGACTTATCCCACAGACATGCTAAATCTGATTCTCCATGGTGGAACCCAAGCATGTATACTTTGGCGGTTAAAAAGAAGGTAATATTTGGTTGCTAAAGAACCATGGGAGGACTGCCAATTTGTAGTAATAATGAACTAAGTTTTCAAACCATTTTCTGCTGAAAATTTTTCTTAAAAATGCTGGGTAAATTAAAAAATATAAATTACTTAAAAAGCATCAAAAAAGGTAAAAATACAGGTGCCATATAATCCATTCAATTTTTAGTATTAATATTTATCTGAAGAAAACAAAAACATTAATTTGAAAAGATATACACACCCCTATGTTCATTACATTATTAGTAATAGCCAAGTTATGAAAACAACCTATAATATATGTATATCAACAGATAAAATGGATAAAGAAGTTGTAATATATATAGGAAAGTATATAAATATATAAATATTTATATCTATATATAAAATAATATTATTCAGCAATTAAAAAAGACATCTTGCAATTAGCAACAACATGGATGCACTTAAATGGTATGCTAAGTGACATAAATCAAAGAAAGTCAAATACCACATGATTTCACTTATATATGGAATCTAAAAAACAAAACAAAACAAAACAATTGGATAATTAAAACAGAACAGACACATAAAGGAGAGAATAAGATGATGGTTGCCAAAGGGGAAGTAGATAGGGGGATTGGGGAAGGAAGGAAGGAAGGAAGGAAGGAAGGAAGGAAGGAAGGAAGGAAGGGGGGAGGGAGGGAGAAAGAATGAGGTACATGGCTCTGTTGGCATAGGAAGCCAGTCTGCGGACAAGTGGCAGGGGCTGACCAAGAAAAAATAGGGAGTTAGATAGGTAGGTAGATAGATACGCATCAAAGAGTTAACAAGATAATAATAAATGATCAGGTCAAAACTTCAGGAAAACAGGAACCTAGAGAAATAAGCAAGCATGGAAGATACCTTTCCACAAGTGCATCTGCCAATTCTGACAAATTTCAAGATTCCTACAATTTGAACCTTTGTATTGATAGCCTCACTAGTAATACATGACTGAAATAAAACTCCCAGATTGACATATAGTAGAGATCTAACAGGACATCACCCTGACAGAAGCAAATACAGTTTCCTTTTGGAATTCCCAACTTAAATTCAGGGTAAAGGTAAAATAGAACAGATTTGCAGCCCAGACTGAAGAGCCACCAAAGAAGCTCAAGCCTTGAATTTGGTTGGTGCTAGAGTCCATGTATCTCCAGGTGCCTGGCGGAAACAAAGAGAAATTCTCTCTGAAGGAAGGTCTTTGCATTCCAGAATTCACTCATGTGACTATTCAAATAAAGTGCTTCATCAAAAGACATCATAAATAAGGGGAAAAGGCAAGCCACCCAATGTGAGAAGAATCGGCAACACACATAGCAAAGGACTAGTATCCAGATTAAAAGGGACCTATATAAGATTTATACAGCTACTTCACACACAAAAAAGCCTATTTTGTAAACAAATAAATGAAAAGGTGCTTGACTTCAATAATAATCAAGGAAATGCAAAATTTAGCCACAAATAAAGACACTAAACACCCTTCTTATTGAACCTGAGAATGCAACATATTTTTGAGATATAAAAAAATATATTCAGTATGAATATAAATTAAAAAGTAAAACATATTGGAAAGAATTTGCCCTTTTCTCTTAAAGCAGAAAATCTCACATGCTACAGAAATTCCACCCCAAGGAATACACCCTACAAAAACTCAAGAAGGGGAAACAGCAAGAGGCATATACAATAATGTTCTTGACAGCACTGTTCTTAATACACCAAACTGGAAACAACCCCAAATTCCACCAAGAATAGAATGGATAAATTGTGGTACAGACACACAATAGAAAATTTTATCACAATAAGAAATAAACTATAAATAACAATATAAGTAAATCATCATAGTGAATGTAAAAAAAAATAAAGTACATATAGTACAATTACGTGAAAGTCAAAAACAGGGACCCAACAATATTGTTTCTGCACGCATACATAGTGGTGATGTTTTTAAGAAAGGAAAGGGATTAGGGAGTGAGGGAGGTTACAACTGGGAATGGATACATGGGAGATCAGCCAAGTTCTTTTCATTGACTTGTGATGACTACGAGAATTGTGCTTCACAATAATTCATTAAACCATACTCCCAACTTTGTGGACTTTGCTGGTTGCATGTTATATTTCCCAATAAAAATATGTTTGAAAAAACAGATGAAAAAAGAGGAGTAATAAAAAGAGGTAAAAGGAAAGAGAAGAGAATTAGGAGGATAAAAAGGAGGAGGGGGAAGTAGAGGACAGGAGAAACAACATTGAGTTTAATCCCAAATTCCACAAGACAAGTGACCATATCTTTTCCTGAGAGAACGTCAGATCAGTTCTTACATACAGTACATTTCAGTAAACCCTCTCTGCTGTGCACTGTAGTCTTAATTTTGCTATTGCCCTGACTTTTGGTTCTCTTTGATAGCTTTCTCGGTCAATAAAAAACTATGACAATACGTCCTAAAATAAGTATTCTAGGAGCAGGAAATATGGGTAGGATCCAATACGGGTGACGCTTGCTCAATACAATTATGGCTACATTTAATCTTTTTTAGAAGATTTTGTTTATTTATTTTTAGAGGTAAAGGGAGGGAAAAACAGATGGAGAGAAACATCAATCGGTTGCCTCATATAAGCACCCATACCTGTGATGGGACCGGTAACCCAGGTCTGTGCCCTGGTCTGGAATTGAACCAGAGACCCTTTGCTTTACAGGACAATCAGTGCCCAACCAACCAACCGTTCAGGGCAATGGCTTCATTTAATCTTATGGACATCATCCTTACATATATGATAACTACCTTAACTATGGCTTCATTTTCATGGGTATTGTCCAGGAATCTCACCAGTGTTGGCAACATGATAACCAATGTCATGCTCCCAGATGGAAGAAGCGGAAGTATGTAACTTTTCTCTCCTCAACATCAGCAGGAGTGCTACCTGTCCCCTTCACAGGTATACTCACACACATATGTTTTTAAATACTTCTTTAAAAACGTAGTTGGAAAATGTGGCTGCGAAACATAATTCATGACTTCTGACAGATTTTAAGATAACATTTTAGAAGCCAAAGAATATGATTCTTTTAAATTGGAAATTCGGTTTAGAATTTAAGATTATAGGTGTTTGGAGAGTAGAGGTTAAAGAAACAAAAAAAAAAAACTTCCATTATAACATTTGTTCAACACACTGAACATTCCTTGGATCACTTTGGTATCACTCAGTTCACTGGAATTACAAATGGACTAATCAACCCATTACTAGCTTAAGGGAGAAACTCTATGTAAGGTTCAGAATTTGTTCCTTTTCCCAAATGAATCATGTTTTACTTAAAACACTCTCCAAAAAAATAATGATTTGAATTCTGTGTTATGTTTAAATTTTGTAAAGTTACTGATAGTTAATTTTATATCACTTCTAATTATATACAGCCCCCAGACCTCAGCCCTCAACCCTGACTTGAGTGCTGTCGGGCACTCCTGAATCTTTTCTGCCTCTCCAACAGAAAAGCTGCGAGGAGGACTTTCTGCTCCATCTGAGCGGTCCATTCAGCTTCTGGAGGCCTTGTTTGATCGCTCTTCAGAACTCCAATTCTGAGAGAAGGAGTCTCCCAAAACCCACACAATAATGCAACCTGATTCACCTTTGTTGAGTGCTCATCCAGCCCAAAAAACTTCAGCAACGGTGAACTCAGCCTCTAATGAGACAGGATCTAAATATGCATAACTTAAATTTTGAGGAAGTTCTAATTAATTCTTGTCAGTAGTACAGCTGGCCCTTGTTGTTCACTTTGCAGCCACGCAAATATCTCTTTCTAATCTCTCAACCTCATGCAGGTCTATCGTATATATCTAAAGGGGGTTCTATTTTCTTATTTCCAGGTTAAACAGTTCATTTCTTTATGTTTTTCAAAATACATAGTTTCAGGATCCATCACTGAACTGAATATCATTTTGTCGATGTTCTCTCCAAAATCAAGTCCTCAAACTGAACATGTTAATTTGTACTTAAACCATGACACTTGTAATGTAACCTGGAATAAGGCCTATTTTTGTCAGTGATGTTATATTATTACTTGAAAATCAGTCAACAAACCCTTAAGAATCTCTCTCAGTCTCTCGCACAATTATATTTTGTATGTGACTAATTTCAATAAGTTTTATTTAGTTTTATATTTGTACATAATAATATATCACTGTTAATTATAGAAGTTTTTCCGTTGCTTGGAATATTTATCTTTAGTTTTTCAACCAAGAAGTAAATCAATTAACATTTGATGGGCATCTATTTTTTTGTATTATAAAAAAATTGGTTATTTTAAAGATAAGAAAATAGAAATCCAAAATCTTTAAAATTAAGTTGCCTTGGAATCTGTATTCATACCTAGCCTGTGTGACTCCAAAGTCTGTGTCCTACCTTGCTGCTGTTTACTAACCACCCACTACTTCAGATACACGAAATCTGTCCAGAAAAAGTCCAGTCATTGTTAATATAATGAGAACAATTTGCACATCGATGTAACCTGGCAGCCAAGGAGAGTGGACTGGAATACGCATATATGAACAATGATGACTTCAGTGTACTAGTCAGTGAGGGCAGTGGACTCCAATGAGTGAGCATGTGTACTGAATCATCCACAGAAACTACCTGGATGATTCAGAAGGCCACAGCTATGGGCAGCTGGTGATTGGCAGCTTCATCACAATACACCCGCTCATGCATCACATCTCAGGCAGAATTTTTTTGGCAAAACATCAAATCACTCGGGTGACTCAGCCCCACTACAGCTCAGATTTGGTGCCCTGCGACTTCTGGCTTTTCCTAAAACCAAAATTTCCTTTGAAAGGGAAGAGACTTCAGACCATTGATGAGATTCAGGAAAATACAATGAGGCAGCTGATGGCAATTGGAAGAACTGTGTGAGATACCAAGCTGCCTACTTTGAAGGGGACTGAGGTGTCACTGTCCTATGTACAGTGTTTTTTGTATCTTGTATCTTCTGCAATAAATGTCTCTATATTTCACATTACACAGATGGCTAGATACCTTCTGGACAGACCTTTTGCACAGAATTGCCAAGCAGGCCTCTTAGTCCCTATCCAAGTAACTGATAAACTTACGAATGGAATGTCCCAAGGATGGAATCTTGCAACACATCGGAAGAAAACTTCCACAAAAAAGAAGATACACTCTCCCCTTAAATAATAGATTAATTTCCCAACTAAGAACTAAGCTAACCATTCCTAAGGCCCATACTTTTCCATCTACTCCATTAGTCTATAAAAAGACATTCTGTAAAACAAGCTAGACTCATCACATACACAAAGTTACCCAATCCAGTAACTTTAAAAAGAGATGTCAAGTGTTAAAAGATAAATTGAAGCATGCTAAACATTTTAGGTTTATTTGAGCGAAAATCCATTGGACTAAGGCAGTACCAAATTATAAGTGGTTAGAATTGCTCCACCAACAGGAAGTAGGGACAAGACTTTTGTAAAGAAGAGCCAGAAGCAAATCTTTGACCATGGCATAAACGGCTGCATCATTTGGAAAAGTGTAGTTGGCTGTGATTGGTTGCCCTTAGGTTTTGATTTCTTAACCTTGAGGAATTACATGCAGGCTTAGGTTTTGGTTTATTACATAAACTAAGTACCTCAATCTAATGATCTCTTTGTCTAATTAATTCAACCCAAGTTAGTACAGCATGATTTGTTATTGGATTCTGGACGCCACACCATCTCTTATTAGTCACTACTACTTTTCTAAGAGTGTGCACATTTTCATAATCTGTTTTGAAATTTGCTAAAGTTTGGGTTTAAATTTAATAATTTATAAATTCTATTAACCCTTTTGGAAAATTATGTTTAATCACATAAGTCTTCAGTTCTTAAAATCTTGTAAAGATGACTCATGTTTCCAAGACCCCTATGTGGTAAATCTGGACTGAAGAACAAAACTCTTTCATTCTCTTAGAGCTCACTCACTATTTCCACATCTCTTAAGGCATCAAATTCCTGTTAGCCATCTTTGTTCTACCTCTAGAGTCTGAAGTGCTTTGATTTAAAAACAAAAACAAAGACAAATAAAAAACCACACAAAGACCAGCCCCAGTGGCTCAGCAGGTTGGAGCACTGTCCTGCACACCGAAGGCTGTGGTTCCATTCCCCATTCCAGGTCAGGGCACGTACACCTCGGTCACAGGTTTGATCCTTGGTCAGGGCGTGATCAGAGGCAATAGATCAATATTTTTGTCTCACATTGATGTCTGTCTTTCCCTCTCCCTCTGTCTCTCCCTCCCCCTTCCTCTCTCTCTAAAATCAATAAAACATATCCTCAGGTGAAGATTAAAAACAAAAAAGATCAAAGTAGAACAATTATTAAGTACATCTGCTTTCTCTCTGTCATCTAGGAACAGCACATAACAGGCCTCAACCATCAACCTACTTCTTACATGGTATACTTATTTTTAAACTAGTTCCAAGAGCCTACTTTTGGGCAATGTGACGTATTTTAGATTGCGGTATTTTGCCATGCATAATGCACTCCCATGTATAATGCCCACTCACGCTTTTGGCTCAAACTTTCAGAAAAAAAAATCTTTCATTTTAATTTTTAATTCGATCTTTTATTTATATATAAAACCAATTACTGTATTCCAGGGTATTATTTTGCACACGGATGTCATATTGCTTTCTAGAGTGATGCTTTTAGTGCATAAGCATAAATAAAAGAATTAGAAACATTTATATAGATATGGAATTAATACTATCCATGTATAATACACATCCTTATTTTTCCCCTCAAAAAGTTGGTCAAAAATGTGCACATCATACATGGCAAAATATGGTACTCTATGTTTTACATTTTCTGAAGCCAGTTTTAAAAAATATTGGCCCTCTATTATAACCATCCATGGTTACATGTAGTAACCATGATATGCACTATCTTGAATCTGGGAGACCAAGTCACTTGTAATTCCTGAACTCTACATTTCCTTCTGTCCCCCACACCCCAAAATGCTGAACTTGGGCCAAATGTTAGCTGATAAGAAGGAAACTAAAAGCATTACAGTAACTTGTACAAATACCAGGAAATAGCAGCATCAACAGATAAGATTCTTGAGGAGAAAAAAAAAATGAAGGTCACGGGAGCGCCACACATCACCAACAGGAGAAGCCGAAGCCCCACAGGTCTCCAGGGTGTGCACCCTTCAGAACACCAGAGAGTGGCTCCCTCACCAGCAGCTCTTTTCTCTCCTATTTTTTATGAATATGGAATATCTGTGTTTCTCAGAGATTTATGTAAAATTTTCTTGAAAAAAAGCCCAAGCCAACATATTCCTTTATGTGAAAAAAGCAGCATTTTACTATCTCAACCCACAACTCACCTGTATATTAAAGCAACTATGTATCATATACACAAATACAAAGGAAAATAGTGGTATGGACTATGACATAAGGACATTCATTCATATATATGAATGTAAACATTCACACTAATACATTATTATGGTAAACACTGTACATATACTATATAAAACAATACACAATGGGTGTTATATATTATATATTATATTGCATAATATACAAGTTACAAGACAGAGATCCCGCCACTGGACACTGATACCCCAGCTGCACCCCCAATACACCCAAAGGAAGACATTGCTATCAGGTTATCCACCTGTGTTTTCTTAGGAAACCGGGTTGAATTAACACAGCTGCAGCCACCACTGACGGAATGGTCAGGGAGGCCCCTGCTGCACAAGCCCAAGCCCAAGCCAATCACACTGCACTAAGCTACAAGAAGTCTCAGAAGGGGTTTTCGCTTTCAGTAGCGGCTGAGGGCTCTGCCTCCAAAGGTGGGGAACTACCCAAACTACAGGAGGACCCAAAACAATGACAAGATGACTGGGTAAAGAGGATATGGTGTACATATACAATGGAATATTACTCGGCCATAAAACAGAATGAAATCTCACGATTTGCAACATGGATCGACCAACAGGGTATTATGCTAGGTAGAGTAAATCAGACAAATAAGACAAATACCATATGATTTCACGTATATGTGGAATCCAAAGAACAAAATAAACAAAGAAAACAGAAACAGACTCATTAATACAGAGAACAAACTGATGTTTCCCAGATGGAAGGAGGGCTGGGAGACTGAGTGAAAAAGGTGAAGGGACTAAGAAGTACGAACTGGCGGTTACAAAGGAGTCACGGGGATGTAAAGTGCAGTATGAGGAATACAGTCATAACATTCCAATAACCACGTATGCTGCCAGGTGGGTACTAGATTCTTCAGGGAGACCACTTGTAAATCATATGAATGTCTAACCAATAGGCTGTACACCTGAAACTAATATAAAATAATGAATGTCAACTATAATTGAAAAATAATGACAAATGTTGACCACCAAGTTAGAGTAGAAACATTATTTTTAAAGTTCATTTTGCACATCATATATTCAGAAATTTCAGTTTACAGGAACACTTCCATAAAATAATCACAAAACACGTTTTTACTTAAGTAACTTGACAGGGGAAAAAAGAGCAGACAACATATTCTCCCTAAAGGGCAATTACAATGAGACAATTGTATCATTTGTGAATATTCCCAGAAAATTCATTAATATATGCAATTCACTTTGCTGCCACTCTTACAAAGTTAATGTTTTAGATTCTTTCTGTTTGATTAGCCTTCTTTTTATCAAGAGTATCCATCTGGTCTGTGCATCCAGCAACATAGCAGGTGGGTTCATGTATGTTACCATGTTTACTTTAACAGCTTAACTAAGGTACACATGATGTACTAATAACTACAAACATTTACAGTGAGCAATTTGGTTGTTTTTATATTTGCTTGTATCTGAACACATTATTGAAATCAACATGAAAATGAATATTAATATATGCTTCATTCCAAAGTAACCGCTAAGAACTAAATGTTTGTGTCCCCCACAAAATTCATATGATGAAACCCTAATCCCCAGTGCAATGGTATTAGGGGGTGGGGTCAATGGGAGGCAATTTGGTACAAGAGTGAAGCCCGCATGAAAGGGATTAGTGCCCTTAGAAGAAGAGACACAAGAGGTGATCTCTCTCTCCACCATGTGAAGATACAGCAAAAAGGTGCTGTCTGCCGCACCACAATCTCAAACCTCCCACCCTCCACAACTGAGAAAAACTTTTGCTGTTTGAGCCATCTGGTCTACGGTATTCTGTTACAGAAGCCAAAGTGGCTGGGACAGAAATATGCACACCACCTCTCATGCTCCTCTGTAACCCCGCCCTTTGCTCCCCCCCCATCCTGTGACTCCAGATAATCATTGATCTACTCTCTTGCACTTTTAGGTTGTACTTTCTGAAATTTTCCATAAGTAGAATCACCCATTATGTATATTTTGTATGTAGCATCTTTTACTCAATATAATTTTTTGATATCCATCTATGTTGTACCATATGCCAAAACCCCCTTCCTTTTTATTACCAAGTATTATTCCTTTGTATAGATACACCACAGCTTGTTTACCCATTCACCTGTTGATATACATCTGGGTTATTTTCATTTTGAGGCTAATGCAAAAAGAGTACTTATAAATATTTGTAAACAATTCTCAGTATTAACATATTATACAAAGGTACATTAAATTTCTCTTGGGTAAATACTGCAGAGTAGAATAGCTTAAGTATATAGAAGGTATTTGTTCAACTTTTTAAGAAATTGCCAAGCTGTTTTCCAAAGTGGTTGTAGCATTTTATCTTCCCACCAGCTCCTTCCTCACCAATAGTGGGTGTGGAAAATCAATTAAATTTTAGCCATTTCTAGTAGTGTTTCTTATTTAATTTTCAGGCTATGAAAAAACACATATAATCTCCACGTTACAGATCAGAAAAGTGAAGTTCTGCCCATGTTTTCCTCCTAATGAGATAAATTACAAAAAGTCTCTTGAAAGTACACAAAATTGTTATAATAAAAAAATTAAAAACTTAAAAAATGTCAAAGTTCAATGTTATTTGATATGATAATTGAATTATCATATTACAGATTTAAGTCACTGAAAAATAAGATAACAAGTGAGTTTTAATTCCAAGCATAGACTAGAACATAAAAGAGCATTAAAATGAAACACCTTTTACAGGGTCAGAATGTCTGTATTTTGTACTGCAATCCTATAGGGTTAGGCAGGATTAGACCCCTTCTTAGTAAAGTTACTAACTGTTACTATTATTATGAATGGCTCACATATCAATTTATCTCAAATGTTATCATGAGAAATTCCTTTCTAGAAAAGAATATTATTCAATATTTAAAGTTTCCAAAGCCAACACTTGACACAATTCGATCTTGTGAAATTTTAACCAGGATGCTGACATTTAATGACCCTGATACATAAGTCCAAAAAAATGGAGAGAAAATTATTTCGCCATCTTAGTGACAGCAACGGCCAGGAAAATTGCTAAAATGTCATGCGCCAGACAGAATGTGACACTATTGGAAGAACTCAGGCAAAATGTGAAGGTTTATTATCTACATGGAAACTTGCTACCCACTCCCAAATACCTGAACACTTTTAAAAGTACTTGGAAAGAAAGCAATGACATGATGATGGAAACTAGACAGGAAAAATAATTCAAACTCACTTAGCAAGGTTTTAGTACAGTAGCCAGTGTGAAAGAGCTGCCAATTTGAAGCCATTGCTTTGAGAAGCCGAACATCCCTCTAATGTCCACTGGGTCAAAAGCCATCTAATCACAACACAAAATGCATTCAGAAACATACGAGAGAATGCAATGGCAATGTAGGGACAGCTACAAATCAGGGCCTTTTTTTTTTTTCCAAATCGGATTCTTTTTTAAACACCTCACACTTGTAGCATGAAAAAAAATGGCAATCCGCAAATTATTAGTGCTGCCACAATTGGAGAAAGTTCTTGTAGTTAAAATAAAAGCAAAATATGCATAAATATACAAGGATAACAAAAGACTATTTTCTGCCTGTAGGAGCACTATAATTTTATTTAAATGGTAGGTGTTTCTGCAGAATAAAAAATGAAATTGCACTTAAAAAGACATCCAATTCTATATCTCACATATAGTAGTCATCTTTAAAATGTTGGCAAGAACAAAAATGTCTACAGGAAGAAGAAAAGAAGCAAACTAGTTTGAAATTATCCAAATTATAATAACCACAGAAATACTTTATCTCCACTTTTTCCCCCTTTCAGGTAAATTTAAACTAAGTTCTCCTTAAAGAAAAAAAAACCACTACCAAAAATTGATTTGTTCTAAGATACTTACACCCAAATCCCACATCCTGTAAAAAATATCATAGCTATCTTTTCAACGTGGGAAAAGTAGAGAGGTAAAAAACACTATTCCGTTTGAACAATTTAGTTTCTTAGACTTAAATAGGAGTGCTATTCAAAGTAGTCATATTCATGAACAGTGGGTATTTCTGATTCAAATGGGAAGAAATAAATACAAGTTTGGTCTTTTAGTTTGTTTTTGTTTGCTTTTAATTTCTGAAGCTTTGAAAATGAACCTGTTCTCAAGAACTCTTCTATATAACTCTATTAAAGCAGCGGATTTTAAATATCCACAGCTGCTGTCTAACCACAGAAAATGCAACGTAGAATTTAATTATATTTTTTCTTAAACATAGCATTATTTTTATTCCAAGTATAGGTGTATTTTGCATTAATGAAAGAGCTAAAGAAACAATGAAACCAGCAGGCTAGGGGGCACCTTTTCTATGTGGGAATTTGTAATTATTTTCAAGATTGCTCATTACAGTCTCCTTGGAAAAGGTTGATGATCACTTTGTGAACTTCACTAGACTAACAGCAGAATAGTATCTGATTTGTCTAAAGTATGTCCTGCTAAGGAGGTGCCCACACGCTACCAGCCTCAGCCTCTTCCTGAACAGAGCCGTCCTTGGTCACCTCCCACCCACACCCAATCCCATCTTCTCCCCACTCTCTCCCCCACCCCGCCCACACCCCCCCATATTAATCTGCTCATGCTGCCATAGCAAAATACCACAGAGTTGGTAGCTTACAAACAATAAAAATTCATTTCTCATAGTACTGGAGTCTGGGAAGTCTAAAATCAAGGCACTGGCAATGTAGGTTTCATTCTGAAGCCTCTCCTCGGCTTTTGGTGGTCACCGTCTCTCTGTGTGCTCACATAACCTCTTCTTGTGCTTACACTGGATGTAAGGAGGAGAAGGGAGGCAGAGACAGAGAGAAGAGAGAACCTTTTCTAAGAAAAGCAATCATGGACTGTGTTCTAAATTTACTAACATCAGTTGTTCCTTCCATCACAAATTCCAGTTGGGGCCACTGTAGATCAAGTGTACCGGCAGTGTGCACATTTCTGCAGTGTACACTGTTTAAGTTTGTTTTGTTGCCATAAAATGCAGCTATATTAACAGATACTGTAGTTTAAATCTAACTTGTTAATTTAAGGTTAGCACGCTGATTTTTAAAAGGGGGGCTCAGAATTTTTAAAAGTTGAGTGGTTTCAAGTTTTAAATTGCTTCATACAAAACAAGTACTATGATTTATAATATATACTATGTTATACAACAAAGTATACTTTAGTATATAAAATTATTGTATTCCTTTTTAAAGTGTAAATATGCAAAATTATTATAACTAGAAATTTAGATTAGTGAAGACATCCTTTACATTAAATAAAAATTATAAATTATTAGGGAGGTTCTGGTTGGCCCTGTTCCTTTCATTCTTCTTCTACATCCAGAATTAGATATTTATAATCATTGCACAGAAACAATACAGCACACTGACTTATTTATTTAAAATGAAGTTGTTCCATATATTCATAATTATATATATTTATTACACATAAGTATATATTATATTATTATATTATATTCTATAATTATATATTCACAATTAATATAAAAATGGAAGATCTCTTTCTCTCTGGCTTTGTCTCTGCCACTGTGTTTTATTTTGGGATTATTTTCTTGTGAATAAGTCTCAGAATTAAAAGCTAAATGGTAGAGTCAGAGGTATGATCACAGTCGTAACCATCCCAATACACTGATAAATTCTTCAATTTATCACACTAGCAGCAGTATGTGAGTTCACACACATCCCTACAGATTCACCTAAAGTGGACTTATGACTTTAATTATTTAATAATTTGATAGGCAATAGTATACACCACATACTGGTTTAATATATATTTCTGTAATATCACTAAAATAAATATTTTTTTTCAAATTTGTGTTTTAATTTATATGAAGTTATTTCATTCTCTGAACATTTGCCCTTTAAATAGCACTCTTACTCATTTTTATTAATTCTGTAAATGACATCAGTGTCAAATTCTAGTCACCAAATGTATCAATAGTTCATATTATTAAATTTACTGAGATTCTATATTTAAATGGTCAGAAAATATCACCCTAAATCATTTTGCTTTTGTCTGTTTTTATATTTCCTTCAACTTCTACATGTTTTAGATATACTATTTATGTACATATATGTTATTACTTTTAATCTGTATCTACATTAAATATCTTGCTGTTCTTTGATCACATGAAAGAGAAGGAAAGTTCACCTGCCTCTGTGCTCTTACCTCAGGCTCACGACATTGTTTACTCAGTAACTCACAGCCTCATTACATTCTCACACGGCTTTCATAGGATAAATTCTAATAAACATTTCTGGAATCTTCAATGTAACTTTGTACTGTCTTCCACATGAGTAGCACTGGTATGACTTAGAGGATGAGTAAACATTTTGGTGACTCTAAGGTTGGAATAAAGCAGTCGAAACTTCTTTCGAGTCACAGTAATTTTCTAGTAGGAAATAACAGCAAAACAGGCCAACTAGGAATAATAATAAACACAGTAATTTGGAATATTCACAAACTCCAGGTGCTGAAGTAATTATTTAAGACACTCAACAGAACACAAAATGTCCTAGGATGCTCAACATTTAACTTCAGACATTTCTAAGCCTCAAAACACACAAGAAGTATCCTGTGTGTTATGGAAAAGATGACTCAGACGGCCTTGGAATTTGTGAAGTGGGGTTTATTCACACATGCGGACCCAGAGGAGATAAATTCCAAATTCTGAGCCCGAGCTTAAGCGGGAGCTTTGTTTTTATTCTTGTTACAAAGGCAGAAGGAGGAGGAGGAAAACAGCTGCTGAAAGCAGGTCATACAGAAGCAGAAAGCAAAAGTTAGCATATGACCTTGAGATAACTGCTTATCTGGGAAAGGCTGCTGTCTGGGAGCGGCTGCTGGTCAGCTCCTACCTAAGAATGGCTACTGCCCAGCTATGTCTTGTCACATGTGGACTGCATAATTTAGTTATAAAATTCAACTTCTCAACTTGTTTAAAACAGTTAACTTTTATTGGTAGATAAGCAAAAAGTACGTTTACCAAGGAAAATAAGACAAACATAATTTACTAACCTCATTTTAAATATGTTAGCTGGTTGTATTAGTATATACATGTTTCTTCCTTAATTATACATGCTATACTCTTTCATCTATTGATATATAAATAACAGTGTTATGTATATTTGTAACACTCTTCTAAATAAGCAAAAGACGTCTCTGGCTAAATGATATCTCCCAATAGAATTACATGGCATATTATGTTGGCATGAATTAATTTGTTAGGTAAATAGCCTTAAATATGAAATAGTAATCAACAAGTATGCATGAAGATCATTTAAATGTGTATGATGTGCTCTCCTGAATTAGGTGATGAGTCTAGTTTGTCTATCTGAAATTAAATTCCCTTACTCTTGAATATGGAAATTAGAATGTTTAATTATAACAATATCAAAGTTTTAAAACTCCGTTCTTTACTTATCATCTTATAACACAGCTTTATCTTTTTGGGGAAAGATGCAAAACTGGTTTATTAAAATTTTGAGATATAAAAACAAAAAATTCCTATAACTTCTACAATAGGAAAACTGAATGGTTGAGAGAGGTTTCTGAACTGATGATATTAATTTGGCAGTTACCAGCCTACAAATGGTACTTAATGTCATTGTAACCAAAAGCAGGTCTGGCTGCCTGCTGCTACAAAAGCCAATACTTAAGAGGCAGGTGCTGATATAAATAAAGTAGTTTATTTGCAGACGCTGGCCACCTACAAGATGGGGGACTCATATCTCAAAACCCATGTCCACCTCTCATTGGAGGCAAAGGTTTTTTATAAGGAGGAAGAAGGGAACAGAACAAAGAGATTAAGGACGAGGGTTGCAAAACTCTCTACATGCAAGCAAGCACAGTCCATTCCAGAAAGGCAAGTGACGGTCTGGTGTGCATCATCCTGGTTTAGTCATCCTGGCTTCACATCATCCTGGCTTCACAGTTGAAGGTCAGCAAATATCCTGGAGCTAGGATACTTGAAGGTCAGGGTCTGTATTTTTTGAAGTTAGTTCCTCAGATTCTTATGGAAACATACTGTTCATCTACAAGCTACATATTAGTCAGAGTCAGCATTAAGAGAAACAATGTCAAAAGAATGGTAGGGTGGACCCCCCCACACACACCATTCTTCCCACTGTTACAACTTTCCACTCTTATATCATGAGACCTAATGCAGTCCCCAATAAGTGCAAATAAAGAAGAAAAGAGGACTAAGCACTGATTGCTGGGCTACAGCAACCACAGAGATCTGGAAAAAGAGTTGGAAGGAACAAGTGGATCACAGACACCTGGGAAGGTGCACTGTCTCTTCTACTCTGGGACAGGTCGGGTAAGACGCCCAAATACCAGCAGGTATGGAAACTTGGAGGTCACTGTTGAACCTCATCAGATTTCTGGTGGAGTGGTGGGGACAAAAGTCTGATTTAAAATATGTTTAAGAGACGATTAAAGGAGAAGCAGAGAAAAGTATAAACTTGTTGTGTCTCACTTGCCAAGGGAAAATAAAGGATGGCTAGTGAGGCAAGAGCAGTGAAGAGGCAAGACAGGATTTTTGGTTTTGTTTTTTTTTAAGACAGTTGAAAATCATAACAATTAATTCTTTAGAAAGTTTCCAGCAACACATCCTCTTAATCCAATGTAAAGCTCTAATGAAGAAGGGCATTAAAAAAATGACGACTGGGGCTAACTTTAGGAAAACACTTTTGTCTAAAACACTGCAGACCCTCAATTAGGCCAGTCCAATTTTCAAAGTGGTTTAATATTTACAAAAATTCTAATCACATTTAAAAAAGCAACAGTCAAGCGTTCTTTTCCCTTTCATAGGTGATCCTGGGGTAATGGGAAATCCTGTGAGGGACACTGTGCCCAGAACCTATACAAAAGCAAATCTGTAGCAGATGGTCTTTCAGGGAAGGTATTAACATGCCTTGCAAACAAATTGTATTAAAGTGACAAATTAAAATGTCTTTGATGTTGATTGATTGGTCATATGTAGTACATTTAATTCAGTAAAATAGAACTGTAGGGAAGAGTTATTATCACCAGTTCAATTTAATGTTTAAAATTTTTATTTATTGGTTTTAGAGAGAGGAAGGAAGGGGGAGACAAACACATTGGTTGGCTGTCCCACCCATCAACACATCCATTGGCTGACTCCTGCACATGCCCAGACTGAACCCGCAACCTTGGTGCACCAGGACAACAGCTCCAACCACCTGACCTACTCAGTCAGGGCTCAATCTGATGTATAAAATGTGTTTTGGAAGTAATGGTTTAAGTGTCTGCCTACAGTATCAGAATTGTATCAGTATCATAAAGTATCATATCATACTGATTAAATATGTAACTCTGAGCTGATCCTGTCCTAGCCACACCTTTACAACTTGTCACCAAGTAGTAGCAATGTTGCTCAAAACACCTAAAACTTACATGAGAGGCGCTACTTGGCACTGACCATAGTGAGTAATTGATTCAAACTCCCCATGGTGGGGGCCACAGTGAACTGGTGCAGGCCTGTGTCCCACTGAGCCAGGCAACCTCAGGGCACACCACCTACGAAGAGACACACACCTGGGAGGAGCAGCCACCCACCCACCTCAGTTTTCCTGCTCTCCCTCCCCTGTGTGCCCAGGAACCATGATATAGGCAGCCAACCAGAATGTGCACAGATTGCAATTGCTCTATTGTTCACTTTGTATTTCTTTGCAAAAAGAATACACAGCATTGAGGCAATCACTAGCTAATACCAAAATTCAGGTGACGTATAGAAGAAACAATATCTCACAGTAAAATTTAGGCTGAACTCAACTAATACATACCAGTAACAGAGACATTCAATCAGGTACAATGGTAAGTTCAGAACTAATCATCAATTTTACCATGTATTTATAGTCAAGGCATTCCAGAAACCATCATGAAAATGTATCTATCCACACATGTATCTACAGAAAGGACTGTCCTCAGATAATTTCCAAATTGTTATGAAAATGTCAACAGAAATTTTAACAATTAAAATGGACAAATATCAGCTTTCCTCTTGTGAAAAATTTTGTCTTGAAAGACATATCTGAAATGAAATTTTACCCAAGTAATCTTTTTTTCTTTGAGAATTTCACTTTTCTGAAAGCAATATGCAGTTCCACGCAGACCCGCCCACTTCCCACTGCTGTTCAGGCTCATGGAGCAGAAGCACCACCAAAATACACATACATATTCATAAGCTGTCTGAAGCATTAATTCCACACATGGCAATGTACACTTGCATCTGTGGTTGGAGCTTCTAATTTGCAAAAGCAAATATAATGTGTCTAAAAATCTTGATGAGTGAGTGAGTCTTTTAAATTCAAGCCTGGAACATTAGGGATCTACATATACATAATTTCAAGTAGCAATAGACTTAAGTTTTCTGACTACCTAATATAATTCTCTCCAAGTCAGAGTGTCACTATATGAATATGATTATTGCCAATGCTAATTTCTCTAATTTGCTTTTTATATTTATTTCAGGTTATAAATATTCATAACCAAAGTCCTCTGGTAGCGTCCCCTTCCACTAGTCTAAATTCAATTCTACTTGCTAGAATATAAATCTATTTTCTCCCATGCTAACTTATGAAACAGCTAAGGAAAGCAGCTTATAATATCTTTTCAAAATAAAGAAAAAACAGCCTTTGTTTTTTTAAGTGTACAATGGTTTGGCTGTTGAAACACTGACAATAAAATATTCAAATCATCTTCCATATCAGTGATTCTTTTTAATTTCTTCTTGTCTCCTTCTTTCTTTCTTTCTTTTTTTCCATAATAATCTCACCAGTAGTTGAGTGGATCTCCTCCCTCTGCCTCTGAGTTCTAATTTTGCTTCAGTAGCTAGAAATAGCAGCTTTCCTCTTACCTCTCTTTCTTGAGTGGGGGTACCTCCATGATGAGGCAGCTGTTCATGCCAAGAAAATCCATGGTGTGCTAATTCAGGACTTTTAAGCACAGAAATTTGCACATAAGTACTTGACAAATAAAGAATTAAAAGACTAGCATCAACCTAAAAGTACATACACAGTGTGCAAGAATTGCTAATTTCTTGGCAAACTTCAACATGACAAAAATAATTAAAAGGTGAAAGCCTCAATTAAACAAGTAATTGTTTTAACAGCGGTTAAAGACGTGACACGTTAATGAAATGATTTTGTAAATTTTGGTGAAGGAAAACAAATTGCTTCTCCACTAATATTTTGAAAAAGATGACAAATTACTTTGCTTGAATTTTGATTTTTTGTTTATTTGTGTTGATTTTATTAATCATGTCATTGGTTGAAAACAGACACCTAAAATTGCTCAGGGTTTCCTGAGGAAAGCCTGTATTTGGCGTTTTGTTGTTTCATAGCACGTATTTGCTTTTACTAAAAAGGCAGCAGTAGCAAGAATTAAAAATGTTTATTAAAGAATCTTGGAAATGCACATGAATTGTTTAGAAGCCCAACAGGTTCTCTGGCAGAACCGCACTCTCTCACAGAGTGTCTCGCAGGAGGCTGTTTAACTACAAACAACTACTACCCGGGAACTCCCAATCTATTTGCAGGACATTCTCATATTTGCAGGTTCTGTATTTGAGAATTCACCTACTGGCTAAAATGTATTTGTAGCCCAGAAATCAACATTTTAGGTGCTTTTGAAGTCATTCACAGACATTTTGGCTTCATCACAGGCATTTTAGGGTCATTCACAGATGGCCAAAATGTCTAAGGCAGTCACCATGCACATCCCCAACGGTGCTCTGCCTTGCTTCAGCTCTCATACTGTAAAAAGTATACTTTTCTCATTCTATTTGAGCCATGTTTTTGTTTTTTGGGGCATTTTCTGCTTCTTATTGGTGATTCTGCTATGTAAAAATGACCCGAGCACATTGCTGGAGTGCTACCTAGTGTTTCTGAGTGTAAGAAGGCTGTGATGGGTATTACAGAAGAATATGTGGGTTAGAAAAGATTCATTCAGACATAAACTATAGTCCATCAGTCAAGGTGTCTTTAAACAGAAACATGCATAAACACAATTACGTACTGAACACATGACCAAAATGCGACCAGAGGCTCAGAGGAACCAACCCCATGTACCTCCCCTAGGAGCAATGGTCTGGTATGTGCTAATTCCGTGTTCCAAGTGTCTGTGTAGAGAACCCGACTACTGCCAAACCACTGGGGTACGACACGCCATTCCTCAGGTGAGGCAGCGCTGAGTAAAACAGAGCATTCGCACTAGTTTACAACTGTTCCTAGATTTTGTCCATTTCCATTTAACATAAATCTGCATGTTAGACCATTGGCTTTATTAGAGTGTTATCCCTGATTTACAGCAAACAAACAAAAACTTAACTTCTATGGATTGACCACGACTTTGGGTCTAACAATGGATTTATTTATCTACTGCAATCCAGATTCCTAAAATCACTGCTCTTTTTCCTTTCCAGCACCTTCTTATTTGGAAAGACCATGTTTCAGGAAAATATTTGACTTGCTCTACCTTATAACCCCCTTAAAAAATTGTGAACACTACAAACTACACTTAGGCAGATGCCAACTTCAAGGAGGAGAGAAGAAAACCAGGGCTCGTGCTTGTCGTCGTCGTTGTTGTTGCTGGACTGTCTCTAAGACAAAAACGTCTTGAGCAGCCTTATAAACCCTTCCCGGGCGCTCCTCACGTGAGTGTCCTTAGGTTTCAGCCCCGTGTCAGTCACTCCGGGGAACAATCCCCCACTCACCATCCCTGCACTTCCCTCTCCTCTTCCTCCCTGTTTGGCGCCAGGGTCACACCACTGGTATCACTCTGCCCTATTTAAAAAAAATTACTATAAAGATTTAAATTCAAAATATTGTTTTAAAAAAATGCAAGAATTACTTTTTTGTATAATACTTTTGTCTTTTTAATTGTCAGAACCTGTATCAATCAGCCAATCAGTCTTTGTTTCTTTCTTCCAGAGAAAGAGAACCCAAATGTGTGTGTGTGTCTCTGTGTGTGTGTGAACGGCTCCAGTGACTATGAAAGTCGACAAGTCCAAAACCAGGCAAGCTGGAAACTCAGGCATGAGTAGATGCTAGTCTTGAGACAAAATTTCTTCTCAGTTTTTGCTCTTAAGGCCTTCAACTGATCAGATGAAGCTACCTACATTATTAAAATCAACTAACTGTAGATGTAAACCAAAACTTCAAAATGCCTTCACAGCACTCAGATTAGTGTTAAGTAGCAACTAGGCACTACAGCCTCGCCAAGATGGCACATATAACTAACCATCACAGCAGCTTAAACCTACAGTTGCCCCCAGGGAACAACAATAAGCAAGAGGAAAAAAATAACACACTGAGGCAACAATTCTGGGCTTAAATCTCAGCTATTTCACTAAACTGTGTGGTTTTAAAGTCACTTTTCTTCTCTGAATGTCAATAAGCTTACTGGATGGAAAGAAAGAAAAAAGGAGGGAGGGAGGGGGAGAAGAAAGTTGTATTAACATTCACTTTTTCATGGTATTGCATGGATTTGATGAAGAGCTTAGGGCAGTCAATGGTAGTACTGTTATTACAGTCTATGTCTTTAATACTGTATCGCAAAACACTAATTCCTGGAATGTGATAATTACTTCATAAATTGTTTCTTCCTTCTTATGAAGAAGGAAGAAAGAAACAAAGGAAAAAAGGAAAGATGGGGAAAAAATAAGTAAATGAAGGAATGAATATCAAACTTCACTTCAGGGAAGAACCTAACAAAGCCACTGTACTTGAGGCTACAGAAAAAAACAAATGAGAATAAAAAAATAGTCCCTTCTCTCAAACAATTTAGACCTGACTAGAAGTAAATAAGGCCAGTTTGCAAATAAGCATAATACAAATATATTAAGTAAGAGATACGGAAGTGCATACACCTAAGACATGACGCAATTTCAGAATTCAGGTACATGGTCAAACAGAAGGCACATTCTGAGACGATGAAGGGTCAAAACCAAACACACGATGTATGAGCCATTCAAAGACACCACAATAGATGGGTCTAGATGTGGTTGTGTAGACCTGAATTAGCTTACAAATTAATTGATAAGGATTGAGTGTTGCTAAATTTAGAACAAGGTAACAAAGCAACATCTTTATAATGACACTATTGAAATGGAATATGTGAAGAAGAACTGTAATTCAGTCAGCTGGGCTGATGGGTAAGAGATTAGAACCTGAAGATCCACTTGTGTGTATATCAAATTATCCAAGGAAAATAACCTTATCAGGTGACCCAATAAGGTAATGAGGTTTTCCCATAACCTAGATGGAATATCCTTCAAGACCAAACAATTCCTAATGTTTCAATTCCAGGCCAATTTAGCAACTTTCCAGCTGATTCTATCTCACAGGTTATCTTGCTTTGGAAAGGCAATACCCTACACCAGAACATCACTCCCTGGGAATTGGTAAATAGGCGTTCTCATTCATGGAGGTATTTTGTGTGAGCTTTATTAGTAGGGTTTTGTCTTCTAGGAAATACAGCAACTCTGGTTAGAAGAAAAAAATAAAATTTTTGGAGCTTAAAATTTGAGAACCAGAAATTGCAACTCAATGAAACAGCCACGTGCTAGGTCAGCTCACCAGGCCATGCCTGACCGCCCTCTCTCCCCTCCTCCTCTGTGTTGCTCAGACCTGTGTGTTGAGGGTTAAAGGGTCTAGAAGCTTCAGAAAAAAAGAGAGGGTAAGAAGTACTCTAATGAGCAGAAATTTTGAATACAAGATTCCAGATGGAGAGAAAAAACACAGCTAAGGTTCAAAAATGGGGAAACACGATGAACATATTGATCAGAATAGTCTAATTTTGATGTTCATACATAGGAAGACTGAACAAGGAGACTGTAAAGGCAAACTGGCCATTTGGAGCACTCAAAGTGACCAGATCAGAAAGTGTTCTTTGTAAATTTTACTGGCAATGGGAAGCCACCAAGTTTTTATTTTTTTGAGTCATTGATTATCCAAATTGTAATTGCATTATAGTATAATTAACTTGCTAAGAGATAGTAGATATTGCTGAGCAGGGCGTGACCAGTCCTTGGAGTTTACTGCAACAGTCTACACAGTAGGAGGTAGTAATAAAGGTTGTTGGGATAAAACAGAGGATGTGAGGGTGAGACGTAAAGACAGGACAATCACTGCAATTCTCTGACTGGGTGTGGAAGGTGAGCGGCCTGGAGGTCGATGTGTACTCTAAGGCTAGGGATTCAGAGTACACTAGTGCCACTAAGAGAAATACACATGCCAAGGGGAAAAGTGGATATAGGGTAACAGGAAAGACGAAGAGGCTGGATTTAAACAATTTGAATTTGGCCTTAAAAATGAACTCAGGTGCAGATGCTAAAGTGATATTAAGATCAAGTAGTTTTCATTGTGTAAATGTGTCAAAGTTTTATTCACTCATCTACTGATGAACACTTGGGCTGCTTCCAAATCTTACCAATTGTAAATAACACTGCAATGAACATAGGGGTGCATATATTATTTCAAATTAGGGTTTTGGGTTTATTCGGATAAATTCCCAGAAGTGGGATTACTGGATCATAAGGCAGTTCCATGTTTAAATTTTGGGGGTAACTCCATTCTGCTTTCCACTGTGGCTGCAACAGTCTGCATTGCCACTAGAATTCCCTTTCTCCACATCTGCACTAGTACTTGTTGTTTCTTGACTTATTGATGGTAGCCATTCTGACTGGTGTGAGGTGGTATCTCATTGTGGCTTTACCCTTTGCAACAGTATAGATGGACCTGAAGAGCATTACGCTAAGTGAAATAAGCCAGTCAGAGAAAGACGAATACCATGATTTCACTCACATGTGGCAACTAATGAACAAAATGAACTAACAAGCAAAATAGAGACAGACTCAGATGGAAAGTAAATGACAGCTGTCGGTGGAGGGGGGAAGAGGGCTAGAGGACTGGGTAAGGGGATGGAGAGATTGAGATAAAAAAAAAAAGAGAGAAAAAAACTCTTGGACACAGATAACAGTATGGTCATTGCCAGAAGAGGGAGGGAGGAGGAAGGGGAAGGAACGTATGGTGGGGACAAGTGGTGATGGAGGGAAACCTGGCTTGGGGTATTGAAAACCCAATACAGTGTACAGACAATGTGCTGTGCAATTGTGTACCTGAACCTATAGAATTTTGTTAATGTCACCCCAATAAATTTAATAAAAGGGGAAAATAGTGATATTAAGAGATTCAAACTAATAATGTAAAATGATGTTCAAAATTTATAGAACAAGTTTAAAAACAGCAAATGTGAACACACATACAAGTATTAAGGAGAAAAAAAAGAACATCAAAATATAAAATATACTAATCATCTCTGGAAGTTTCCATAAGAAAAAAAGAGTTTGGAGGTATATAAAAATATAAAATCGAAAGGTAGAATCAAAATGAAATGACAGCCTTTTCAGTGGTGACAGAGCAAGGAGGAAAAGCTGACACTAAATATTAAGCAATTGTTCTTATATAGTGTGAATCTTTTTCTGAGTGAAAATAAGACAAGATATATTTACATATAATGATACAGATCTCTTATTTTTAATGCAACCTGAATCTCAATTTTTCCACCGATTGCTTTCATTTTATACTCATGCTCTGCAAGTTTGATAATGTAATAAGGCACATAATGAAGGCTTTCCAATATATAATATGTAAATTATTGTTAATAAAGATACTACTTCATCTGTTTCCCCTCAATTAAAAGTATTAGTAAGGTATCCATGAAGAATTTCATTGTAAATCATGGGAAAACTGATGCACAAGTTTTTAAGGACTAAAAAATGTTAGAAATATAATATTTTTTCACAATTTAAGCAATCTATAATATATTTATAAGTCATGTTTGCTCATGGATGAGCAAACTCAGCAGTCCCCAAGTGATAACAAAGGCACACTAATATTACAGTGTGACATGTGTGATGGATGATTTTACGTGGCAACCTGGCTAAACTACAGTACCCAGTTATTTAATCAAATACTAATATAAAAGTGGTAGGAAATGTGTTTTGTAGATGTGAATAATATCAACAATCAGTTGACTTTAAGTAAAGAAATCACTCTCAGTAACCTGGAACCTTGTGCAATGGGTCAAAAGGTCATAAGAGCAAAATGGAGGTTTCCCTGAGGAAGAAGAGATTCTGCCTAGAAACTGAAGTACCAGTTCCTGCTGGCCACTTTTCAGCCTGACAGTCTGCCCCACGGATTTCAGACTTTCCAGTCCCTATGATCGCATAAGCCAATTCTTTGAAACAAAGTTCTTTACCCTCCCTGCCCTCCTCCACCCCCCCACTGACACATACACACAAGCACACAAACACACGCGCACACACACCCTACTAGTTGTGTTTCTGGAAAACCCTAACCAATAATACAACATGATAAATACCACAGCACTATGTGCACACAAGGTAAACAACCTGTGGAATTAGGGAAGGTTCCATGGAAGCAACATCACTGGGTGGAGTCATGAAGCTTTGACCACAGGCAGGGAAGGGAGCAAGCAGGGTAAGGGGCTATGGTAGAATCCAGGCAGGGGAACCGCTGTGGTCAGAAGCCCAGAGGTTTGGGACAGCATCAAGTGTTCAGGGAAATGCCAACTACTTCTCCACAGCAGGAACTCCAGCTACCTGTTGGCAATGGTCAGGAGCTCTGGCTCGATGAGTCGTGCTCCGTGTAGGGCAGAGAGAAGCACTGGGGAATTTTATGTGAGGAAAAGACGTGACCCGAATTACATTTTAGAAAGACTGCTTTTGTTAGGCAAAGTATGGGAGACAGTGTTGTATTTCTGCTATCCCTATGGAGAAGTAGTAAATGTTATAGAGGCTCAATTTCTATTTTTATTAATAATTACAGATGCAATTGTAAAGAACACATGGTAGCTGATTGGGCTGAATGAATTAATACACTCCATTCAGTTGTTCATACATCAAAATCCAATTTAGTAAACTGTCCTTACTCTTCACAGCAAACTAAAGATTGCCCACACGTCCCACCCACCCGTAAAGACAGACCTATGCAACTGATGAGGCAACAATCTAACAGCACAACTGTACAAGGTTTACACGAGTGAATGGTCCAAAACAAAGTTCTCCAGCTAATAACCTAGCACTTTCGGTCGTTTCCTGACAGTTGACAGAGAGAGCCTTCTGCATGCTGTCTACCCCATAAACGTGTCCGGTGCCTCCCCTTTCTGGAACTTTGTCTCACTCGACAAAGCAATATTGAGAAAACAATAAGAATACCAGACTGTCAGCAAGTACCTTATCAGTACCTGTCCATGTGCTTCTTTCGGCTCCCTTCCCCACATACAATCCCAACTGAGAAAATGCATCCTAATTTTTAAAGGAGTTACTACAGCAACAAAGTGAACAGTTAAAAAGCAATGAACTTAAATCAATGCAAGTCATTGTCGGAAAGATTATCTCATGAGATAAATCCCTCACTGCTAAGATTATTGCTATTTATCCGAAGGTTCCTAAAAAGCTAAGAATCACTGACTGAGGGCTTCAAATCAATGAGATGGAATTTTTTTTTCTTTCTTGCAATGAGCTAAAGCTCCCAGTAGACCTAAGCTACACTTTTAATCATGACATTAATCGATAACAATTATACCCAAGAGAATGCCAACATTAGGTTTTCCAGGAAATCTCATAGGGCTTAAAGTGCTATACTTGTAGAAGTAGTCAATACAGTATGTTGTAAAATAGAGTTCAGGTTGGTTTCCTCCTACTTCCCTAGGGAAGAATTTTGGTGCTCTAGACCCAGAAATGTTAGCACACTGCTTCTCAAACACTGATGTGTCAAAAATCACCTGGGATCTTGTTAAAATGCAAATTCTGACTCAGCTGGTCTGCAGTGTGGCCTGAAATCTGCATTTCTACAAGCTCGCAGGTCATGCCCCTGCTGCTGGTCAGCAGACCACACCTGAAACAGCAGGATGTCAGAATATATCACCAATTGATCCGGGGAAAGAACAAAAGGCATGTACGTTCGCAAAGGGATACCTACAAATGACAGATTCTACTTCTAGATTTTCTACCTCAAACGAACTACCTGGCTTAGAAAATGACTGAGAAAAATGGCAGCACTAAACCTACTTTAAAGAGTAGCATTTTCCCAATGTATTCTGAGGAACCTTTCTTATCTGAGATATTAATAGGTGGTGTCAGAAAAATAAGATGCTATTAGGAGCATCGATGGTCACACACCAAGTAATAACAATGGCAAACATTTGTTCAGCGCTTACGAGGTGTCAGGCATTCATCAAAACAATTAATATGGAATAACTCATTTATTCCTCACAGCAACTGTGTGCGGTAGAAACTGTATTATCATCCTCATTTTAAAGACATGGAAAAGGAAGCAAGGGGGTTCAGTAATTTGCCCAAGGTCACCACTGAGCAGCGGAGTCAGCAGGCTGCCTTGGGAGCACGGACTCTAATCTCTGACACATCAGCCCTTTTCAGGGTTGATGGGGAGTGTGAATCACCACAGGGTGATAGAAGTACTACTAAGCTGCCAGCAAAGGGGAATATGTAATGGAGAGAAAAAAGAAAAACTTGAAAGTCAGATCGAGAGATAAAATGTAAACAAGCTGGAGAAGGGATAAATTAGACAATGAAAGCCATGATTTGAGAAAAAATAGATTTGGAAGCATGGATTTGGGTGATGATGAGGGAGACATCATCCATCCGGACTAGATGCAATGCAGTCTTGGCAAGAGAACACCCAGGAGCGGGGAGCAGTCAGGCTGCCCATCCCACCAACCACAGTGGTTGGTTGGGTGGGGGGGCGGGGGACAGGAGCAGGTTACTTCCACCAAACATAGGAAAATACGGTCAAAGACAACAGTGTCATGATTATTCTTACACTAATTACCCAATTCACAGATTATCTGGGTACCTGCTGGGTCTCTTTCTTCTTCCTACAGGACTGTTTGGACATTTTGCTTCTAATTAACAACTTCCTGAGAGTGAATAGAGAGACAACAAATCAGATTGTGGTTTTTGTTTGTTTGTTGCTTCATTTTTGCTCTTGTTTGGGGATCTTGCAATAGGGTTGGGAGAGGTTAGGATATGAAACTCAGGACGAAAATACCTCCTTACTAATCCTACATAAAAATGAACCCTCTTTGTCTGGTTTTCATGCCACTGCAGGAAGAAATATGCTGAGTGGACCCAGTGTGAATAAGAAAACAGCCAGCAATGACACAGAGTATACTTCAGGTCAGGCAGAACTGTAAGCACAGCAGCTGTTTGGTGAGATGAGCATGGGAAAACAGTTCAGACGGTTCAGACAAACATTAAAACAAAAACTGACCACGGGAACTTCTGACATGCAATCCATATGCAGAGATGCTCAGGGAAAATCTAGCACTAGCGTAAGGAAAAGAAAAGCCTTATCTGGAGACAAGGAACCACCTTTGAGGATCGTGAAACAGCCTGTGATGTAAATGTATTTGCAAACACCAAAATGAGGGTTCTTTTTCCAAATGAAACAAGAAGTCCTTTGGCCCCCAGGATTGAAACGTGTCATAACAACGTACTTAGTCTTCACCGTCACCTACCTCCACCAGCACTACTGCCTGTCGCTCACTGGCACCTCCACTAGTACTGTGTGCTAAGGTGAAGCAATTTAATTTTGTTACGCTACTACTTCAACCTACATTTACAAACTTTTCAAATATCTTAATTTTATCTAAATGTTTTCCATCAGCATGTTCCTTTTTACAAGAATCACTCATTGTTCCAAGACACAAATCATATCCCTTTGAATGCTAGATGAAAACATTTTAGGCCTATTTATGACTGTATTTCAATAGACATGTATACAGATGTAAAACAGCTTCAATGTTATGTTAAAATACACTTTCAATATTTCTCATTGTGTTGACATTATCAAGGCACTTAAGAAAATGTTCCCAGGTGGCAGGCACCTGCTCTGGCTTTGAAACACCAACCTTGGAACCTACAGTCAACCACCAAAACAGGCAAGGGAGACAAACTATGCATTTCGGCACCTAACACTTTTGGCAGCTCATTGGAAGTGGTTATTGCCAGCTGGGCATTTTGCCATTTCCTTGAGGCAAAATTAAAGTGGAAGATGCAAGGGTTTTATTGTAATTTTCCACCACATATTTATATCATTATGGGTTTTGTGCTGCTCTAGTCCCCACACTGTCTCACTGAATATATTCTTATTATGTCACTGAAGTCTGAAGCAAATATAGGATGATGCAGTGGAAACAAGTGGGCACTGTGTACAGTACACAATTGCTGCAGATAACACCATGCCATCAGAATGGGCTACATAATTTGCAGGGCCCCATACAAGATAAATATGTGGGGCCCCAGCTCAAAAGGCAGAGGAAAAGTTCCATTATAGGTACTAGAATATTAAGATTTTTCCTTTCTTCTGCAGTTTCTCTCCCAACCTGCCCTGGTGGTGTTTATTTTCTATTCAATGTTGCTATTTCTCAGGCACAGGGACACTGGCATGAGAACACTGACCCTCTAGGGTCCCACCCCACATGCACACAAACTGCCTACACACTAGGTACTGAGTCTGCCCTCCCTCCAGCCACACACAACTAGGGGAAGGAGTGTCAAGTCGGGCATCCCCTCCTACCCACAGGCCCACCACCAACTCAAAGCCCATCCGGAGCACTGCAGTCTCTGGGCACAAATGCGATGAGTTAGGTACCTAGCTGAGAGTTGGTGTGGCTGAGTTCCATCCTACTAAGGCACTGATGTGACACTATCAGATGGGGACAGCCATATTCATGTCTTGTCCTGAAACACCCTAGGCTCTTGTTCCAGACCCCAGCACTCCCCTGCCAGGGGCTGCAGACAGCTTCAGTTGAAGAGCAGGAATGGGGAAGAAGAGGCCAGGCCCCTGGGGTCCTAGGAGGTGGGGGAGCGAGCAATGAAGAGCAGAAGCGAACCCTCCAAAGGAGGCGGCCACCTGAGCCACAGCTTCCAGTTCCAGAGCAGACTCCATTATCCCACGAGACTTCACTTACGAAACACAAATTCAAACAGATAACTGAGGATTTCAGGACAGCAAAGTCAGGGCATTGACCCCCAACTGCATGCTCTGGTCCAGGCCCACGAAGCCAGCCCTGACGCACAGGAAGAGCCGAGACCTGTGCTCACTTCCGAAGCACACGCACCACAGCTGGACAACAGAGCCACCACGATGGCCCTTGCACAGGACGACACACAACTCCATCATGCGTTCCACACTTTCATTTTATAGAACTAAGTACAACCAGACATATACACACACAAACGAGTACATGTTAGACTGGAGAAATCTTAGTAAAGCTAGGGGAAGGTGGACAGTATCAATGTCGATCAGTATCCTAGTGGTGATACTACACTATAGTTTTGCAAAATGTTACCACTGGGAGAAATCGGGTAAACTGTACAAGGAATTTCTCTGTATTACTTCTCACAACTGTGTAATTACAGCCATAACTTGGTACTCGTCAGTTTCAGAACTCGTCATACCCTCGACTTGACGTGTTGTGACGAGAAAAAAGTGTTTCGGCACTGAGCGCTTGCTGGGGACTCGCTGCACTTGCTAGAACTTGTGTGAGTCATGACGCCACCTTGCAACAGAAAATGCCTCAGCACTCGTTGCCTGCTGGGTACTTATCAGTTCTGGCACTCATCAGGAGTTTTGGAATGAATTAACGACGAATACCGAGATACCAATGAATGCCGAAAGTATCTCAATTTTAAAAAAGATCCAGGACCTACTTACTGGACAAAATACAGCATAGAGAAAATCATTACCAAAACTCCCTATACCTGGATACATTCAGAACATTAAAAGGGCTATAACTTGACTATATGATGTAAAAGGGCTGTATGATGTAAAGCAGCAATCCCTCAGATAACTAGCTTAAATACAAAATCTGCAATCACCATGTTAGCCACAGGCTGTATTATCAGGAGGAATGTTATTTAGCTACACTTCTTGTTGAAACTTCTTTTATCTACTTAAAATAAAATGAAAACATACAATCTAGAAACTATAAAAATACTCTAGAGACCTAAGTGATCTATGCAGAAGCATGCCTTTATTCCCAAAGGGAGAGGAGTATGTGTGAATAGCACAAAATCAATTTTAAAATACTATGTGCTTACATCTAAAAAGTTGTCTGTATATCATTTATAACCAAAAGTACATATCTGAGGTGAGTACAGTTACTTAATTTTTATATACAAAAGATGAACATCTTGCCTGTCAGATACTGAAATATCAAAGTATAATAGGGAAAATTTTAATTCTCTAGACTAAATTCCCAAGTAATTGGCCAGATGAGAATTTTACGTTGCCGTTTCAGACTGTGTGTGTGAACAAACGCCCAAAAGGGATCAATCCTGGGACAGTCCTGGAGAAAGGGTGCAGCCACATCTCTCGGGCCTCACAGGCAGAGACCACTCAAAGGGCACCCAATTTTCCCCCGCCTGCATCAAGTGAGGTAAGAGCAGACACACCCTTGCACTGCAGAACCCACCCTACTGACAGTACTCAACAGACTAGAGCAATTTTATCTGCCATGGCAACCTGCCTCCACTCTGGCATCTCAAACCCTTAGCACCAACTCAACTGGTAGATTGGATTCAAATTATGAATCCAACTATTATGTCTTGCTGTCAGACAATGTGCCTAGCCAAGATAAACCCACCTTTGCTACCATTTATGATTTTGCAGAGACCTGAAGAACTGATTAAGCAAACAAAGAAGTTTGGGATCCAAATTAATTTTGCCACTGCTAACTCTGTACCTCTGGATAAAACACTGAGCTGTTCATCAGTAAAAATGAAATTTGAATTTCAAAGATGAATGAATATTCATTCACTTTGCGTAATTACATACTAAGGCATTCAAAAAATATTTGTTGAATGAAAGACTGAATTAACGAATGGATATGTACAGACTTCTCTCCAACCTGGCTTTTTTCTCTTTACAAGCTAAATTCCCTTTCAGCTTCATTTTAGAGTTAAAATATCAAAGTAGAAGGGGAGGAACCACAAATAAAGCAGCACTTTGCTCAAGACCTCACTTGACTGTACGGTGCTGCCCCATACATAATTAATCCCTGTCAGCACCCGTCAGATGTGGATATGCCAACAACTCTATGTCAGGATTTGCCAGGTGTGGCAAATTACCGAGTGTTCATCTAGCCAAGCTTGAGCCTGGATGTCTAACAAAAAGCACTTAAGAACCTCCCGAGGCCGGAGAGCAGCGTTGGCTGCCTATCAATGTCTCCACGCTCACGGTGCCCTAGTTTCGTTCTGGCAGTCTCAAGTTCCTACGGATTCCTAGGCTCCTGACTGTGCCCATGCACTAAGGAACTGGACTTGCCCCCATCCCATCTTGGGCCTTTAAGTTCTGAACAGCTCACCTCTGATGTCTGCATGTGCCCTAACCACAGTCTGCACACCTGCTTTCAATACACTTTCTCAAAGGTATATTCAAAGCCCTCTCCACTTGGCACAGACTCGGGGCCCAGGCTGGCTGCGTGCCCATCTCAGTGATTCCCTGCTGCCTCCATTCCTGGCGCCAACACAAATGCAGCTTTGTACCTACTCACCGCAAAAACCTTGACTCTGTTCTATTCTCTCATTGATTCCCTAGCACTAAAAACTAAGCTAATTATATTTTATGAAATTTAATTAACTACTTGCAAAATTTTTCATGACTAAGCAGGAGACTGGTAAGAGCCAACTTGAATTATGTCACTATATGAATACTGTAAAGGATGGCTTACTATTTAAATAAATACCAACCTAAAAGAAGATGACAAATGCATGGCTTCACACGGATGAACAATGCCGAGTGTTTTGTGTTCTCGAAAACTAGTGTTCTGTAACGTGCCATTCAAATCAGTCGCAGCTCCACCCTCCCTGCTTTTTCCCCAAGTTCTATCTGAGACATCTCTCACTACCTGTAATGCTAAAAAGATACTAAAAATGTGCATCAAATGACCTTTTAATCATCAAAGAAAAATGAGCACAGTCGACTACAAACTACTATAATATTAAATAATTCATCATGCGTGGCAAAACTATCACCAGAAACATCTAAATTAGTTTAAATGAATCAAACATATGTTAACTAGCTATGCCTTTCTTTCTTAATGCACTACTATATCACAGTTAACACGAATACCACGGAGAGTCTCATGATTAGATCCTTCCGACACATTCTCACCTCTCCACTCCAGCCATTCACTTTCAAAAGTCCCTAGGGGGAAACTGTTGAAAGCAAGAAGTTAAACATGACAATGTAAGAAAAAAATCCAAGTGCAAAATACAAGCATTTGGCACAGGCTCAAGTCTGAAATGTGAAAAGAGAAAACAGAATATAGGGGAGAAATTTTTTTGCATGACACAAAATGCATATTTTTACTTTCTTGATTTTTCTTTTCTTAATCATTTTTGTTATTCTATTATAGTTATCCCAATTTTTCCCCTTTTGCCCTCCTTTGCCCATCCCACCCCGCCCCCACCGCTCCCACAGTCAATTCCCCCACTGGTGTCCATGTAGATCATTCATACCATGTTCTTCAAACCATTCATCCACTGGTACCTAATGAGACAATCTGGGACAATTTACAGGCCTATGCAATGGGATAACTCACTAAGAATTCAGCCCAGTGCATCATGTAACATCCACCTGTCTGGATAGTGGAACAGCCCTCCTCATCTCAGGGTTCTCCCTGGGAGACCAGTAAGAATGCACGTCCTTCAGGTGGAATCACAGTCCACTAAACACTTCCACCTGTGCTTCTCAGACAGCACAACTCTAAACCCCATTTCCATTCCCAGGTAAACACCACAAATTATAGTAGTTCTATGACCACCAATCTAAATGTGGTGCCTGTTTTGTAATATATTAATAGTACTCATTTCTTCATTGAATTATAAAAAAATCCTACCTTCAGTGCAGGTATAAGCAAAAGAAACACTTTAATGAATGAAACACAACTATGTGAGTTGTTAAGCAAAACTCAGAAACTTGTTATGAGCAGTTTACAGAAACCAGCACAGAGAAGGCCAACTCCCTGAGCCACCACCGCTGCCACAAACATGATGGTGTGGAGCTGATTTTCATTCTTCTTCAACATGTTTTCTTTAATTAAATCCATGGTTATAAAAATTATACAACATAATTAACAAAAAAAAATTGTTACTCAAACAGAAATTTAAATAATCTAAAAAGTTACTTGCTTTTTAAGTTCTCATCATTCACTGTCTAACACAGGAAATTTTTTCAGTTACCTACTATCCTTAAGTGCTACGTAATTTCTTTTTTAATGAAATATATACCTTTCACTACATCATTAATAATTTTTAGAAGTTTATATTAACTCTGAACTTGCCTTGTGTGAATATGTTGGTTTAGGGCATCTTTAGCTTTCCTGACAGTTTTACATTTCAATGGAGTATATATGTTGTTGCTGTACACCGTATGTTTATCTTCTCCAAAATCCCTCTGTTGAGACTTGAATCCCCAGTGTTATGGGATTAGGAGATGGGGCCTTTGGGAAGTCAGAGGGCAGAGCCCTCATGTTAGGACTGCTGTACCTATAAGAAGAGACATGAGTTTTCTCTTCTTGCCACATAAGGACGCAGCAAAAACACGGCTATTTGAAAACCAGGAAGAGGGCTCTTGCCAGACACTGTATCTGTTGGTACCTTGACCTTGATCTTTCCCAGCTGCGAGAACTGTGAGAAATACGTTTGTTGTTTAATCCAAACAGCCTATGGTCATCGTTATAGCAGCCCAAGTTGACTATGACAATTGTCATCCAGGATATTATGCCCTCAATGAAGTATGTAATTTATTCTATGTAACCCTATGAGTACTAAAAATGGACTCCACATATTGAAATGTCCCCAAATTCCTGGCAGTTCAAGAGATCATGTCTTCTTTGTGGCTGTCTACAGTGTAAAGTAAATATAAACTACTAGTGACCTACTAGAATTCAAAAATTATTTATTATAACTACATTTAGATAGAAAGACATATTAAAGTCTGATGGTTTGCAACCAATTTTTGTAAATACACACTTATATACTCTGCTTATAGACTAGCTGGTTTTTAAATTTTGTTTTGGGGTTTTTTTTGTTTGTTGGCCTTAAAAACAAAGAAATATCTCCTAGGATCATCTTTGGGTGAAAATGTGTTTTCTTTCAAGATTACATACCTGACAGCAAAGTTCTTCAGAAGAACTATGGATTGAGCTCCCTCTAAATTAAATGAAGACATGCTCTGAGTAAGCAGAAGTCCAGGGGTAAATAAACATAATTAGCTTTTTAATAATGCCTTCTCTCAACCAAGCCAAAGCACAAATGAGTGGCAAATCAATACATGTCAACTTCTGAAATGATTAAATTTAAAAAATGATCTACAGTTCTTCAGTTAAAGCTCCTTTAAGGAGGACTCTCTGAATTCTGATTTTCACTAAGTCATATCACAAGGAAAAAGGACAAGCATAGTAAGGTTGGGGAATGGGAGATACTTGCTTTCATTTAACAAACATATCATTTATGATATTGTAGGCATGATTTTAAGTGTTTTACACATATTAACTCGAAAAATCATCATAACAACTACATTATAAGGCACTGTTATATAACTCCCATTGCAGAGATGAGACTGTTGGGGACGGAGAGAACAACTTGCCTGAGACGAGGAGGCCAGTCAAGCTTTGAACCCTGTCTGTAAGACCACACCGTCCATGTTCTTAACGACTGCCTCGTTCTGCCTTTCCGGGCCCCTGCTTCCTTAATTCTTCTCATAAGCTCCACCAAAAATCCAGTCAAAGAAAGAAAACATCTTCATTATAGAAAAAAATTAAATCATATAAGCTTCAATCACATAGAGGAAGGTTTTTCCTCCTCCGTTAAAGGCAACATAAACTATTTTTCATTGAAAAAAGCTGACTTCCAAACACAAATGGCAAAAACAGCAGGGAAGAAAATGCTATTTTCAAGTTTCTAGGAGGTTACCATAAACAATAAAGAGAGAAAAACAAATTAAAGTTTAAAAAATGGCATTTGACAGCGTCCCTTCTACCTCGCTGCCTGTAACAATCTGACTGCACTGTGCATGGAGACTGCACAGAGCACCCACGGTGTGAAAATGAAAGATGACCACACTCAGAAAGAAAAGAGGAGCATATTGTAAGCAAGTGTAAATGCACAGTAAGGTCTGAATGTTGTGGAAATAAGCCCAGGCTGCTTCTAAATTCATGAGTTTAGCTGAGATGGCAGAACAGATGACAAACAACAACAAACAGAAACACCACAGCACACGATTCTCTCCAATAGTGGAGACAAGTATCCACAGAAGCTTATTTAATTTGATGCTAATTTACTTTCTTGTTTAAACTTTCTAAATATTTGTTATCTATTAAATATTCATGTATTATGTTTTTATACCTTGAGGGTTTTATTCTCCAAGGAATTAATTTATATCTATCTGTTCAAAATAGCATATTTTCCTCAAAATAAAAGCAAAAGCTCTCATTCAAAAGCTTAGTATCAATTAATTGGTCAACATATGGAACTGGAGGTAAACTCAATTTCTTGGCATTTAAAATTTCAAATTACTAAAATAAATATTTGATTTGAAATGCTTCATTTTATTTCAAAACTAAACAAAATATTTATCTGTTATCCAATACAAATATTTTTGTTCAGTTTTAGGATCAAGGAAACCCAATAGAATGTTTTCCCCCTTTTTCTGTAGTACCAGAAAGAAAGCATTTACCAAAAATTAGTTTATTAAGTCTACTACTTTTGGATGCAAACATTTTTTAAAGATCTTCTTAATTCTCGTGTGAAGTTTCACAAATAATACCAATTTACTCCAAGAAAATAAGTAATAACAGTGTTAAGTAGTAATCATTTATAACAATACAATAATAATCTACTGGCTCAAATCCAACTACTTGTTAGTTTAAGAAAACACGATTAAGCAAATTCTACTAACATTATGAAACTCTAGAATAAGAAATGCTCTACTAAAAAAGGGGGGCGGGATACACTACATTTTTCAAAAGTCAAAGTCATATGACACAAAGAAAGTTTGTGGGAATGCCCACATTAAAGGAGGGTAAAGAGGCATAGGCACTAGTGCAATACCTGACCATAGGCTGGACCCTGCACCAGAGGGGAAATGCTCCAATGGAAGTTATCGGCTGGCGCAGTTGATAAAACTGTAGTATGTATTTATTCAGTTGATAAAACTGTAGTATGAATGATAAAGTAAAGTGTTTTACCAGTGATAAATTTAGTTAGTTAATAATTTTACTCCAGTTGTATAAAAGAATAAACTAAGAAAACATACAGTGAAGTAGACAGATGCCATGGCCTGGTATGTCGCATCCTCAGATGGCTCAGGGGGAAAAAACATGAAAATGAGGGAGAGAGAGCACATAAATGCTAAAGCAAATGAGGTACAATGTTTAGGTGAATCTGGGTAAAAGAGGGGTATTTTTTTGTACTATTTTTATTGTTTGCAAATTTTCTGTGAATTTTAGATTATTTCCAAATAAAAAGTAGAAACAACAACAACGAAAAACTATCGACCTGAACCAGCTGTATGAATTAAACCCCGTGGACGGAGCTCACTCGCAACAGGACAGACCTGCAAAGTCCCTAACACATGCCCTCAAGGTGCCGACACTGCGTTGCGGACTGTCACAGACATTTACGTCTCAGAAGACCTTGGTCCACAGAGAGTGCCAGTTATTTCGAACACTAAGATCACTCCCCAAAGGCAGTCCTGAACACATTCCAGCTCCACACACACTATAAATTCAGCCTCCACAATGAGAAGGTAAGGCACATCCACTCTTAACACAATAGTTGCTAAATTTCAAAGCCATCCCAGATCAGCCCTAGAAATAAGATTTAAGAACATCCAATCTAGAGGCAACACCTTCTGGCTACAATAGTGGATGGCAGTCCAACTTAGTAAATATTTATTTATTTTATTATTTTTTTAAGATTTTATTTATTTATTTTTAGAGATGGAAGGGAGGGATGGAGAGAGAGAGAGAAACATCAATGTGTGGTTGCTGGGGGCCACTGCCTGCAACCTAGGCATGTGGCCTGACTGGGAATCAAACCTGCGATGCCTGGTTCACAGCCCGTGCTCAATCCACTGAGCTACAACATCCAGGGCCCAGTAAATATTTATTTACTGCCTGTTATGTGCAGGCAGTAGCCTATGTGCTAGGAAGAGAACGGTAAGCTTTGACACTAACCTTAAGGAACTCACAACTTAAGGAAAAAGACATAGGATATTATAATTACAATAGAAACTACAAAATGCTGCTGTAATAAATATGTATTTCAAGTGTTTTGAGAAAGATTCAACAAACAGATGAAACTTTGCTTCATTCAGTTCTTCAATGAGTATTTACTCTGTGTCAAGGAAGGAACCTTAAGGATGAGTAAAGTACTCCTCTAGCTGACAGGAAAGGAAGTGAGAAGGGAATTTCAGGTAAAAGCAACTAATAACATAAAACAATGGCTTAGAGTTGTGAAAGGTAAGTAAGCTGTCCATTAAATAGTAAGGGGATCAGTGTGTTTGGGGCATCACCTGGCAGTGCGGACAATGGGGGAGGTAAAGCCGATTAGAGCCAGATCCTGAATGGCCTTGTATAACATGCTTAGGGACTACAAGGTGAATCCTACGGAGGGAATGGTAGAATATTTTCAGCAGGAAAATATTTGTAATGAAATCTTTGTTTTAGAAAGACAATTCTGGTTAAAATGTTAACCATACATTATCAAGAAAAGATGAGAGTAACATCACATATTCACATGTAATTGCAACATTCTTCAAGTGTGATCAGAACTTGAACTAAGACAACATCAATAAGGAAAGAGACATTTAAGGAAGCAGAACAGGTAGGGCTCAGCAACCAATTGACTGTGTCCAATGAGATATTGTGGGGACGGAGGGGTAAGATGATGCAACTTTCTAGATTCAACTTTGGGAGTCATTAATAGTAATGGAGGAAAAGGGGAAAAAAGGTGAAGCCAACTTTGAACTTACTGAGCTTGAAAACCTCTGTAGTATGCTTAGAGATGTTGAAAACAGACTTTAAGATTGTGGGAAATACACTGAAGTTCGAGACAGAATTTCACAGTGATCAAATACAAAATTGTTTTCTTGTATTCGCTAAAGAAAATTGTATAGATTGAGAAGTCAGTTAAAAAATGGATGTTTACAGATGCTCGGAGGAAAACAAGTGAAGAGAATGAAGAAGAATGACAAGACAGGTATGTGGTGACCGGTACTGCAGGGTACTTGTGTATGGGTTTGGCACCCAGTGATCACAAGTCAATCAATACTCAGCACCCACTCACTGAGCCTTAGTAAGCATCAGATGCTCTGCTATATCCTGATGTGTTTTATGTTATTGTAACATTTATAATACTGCATTTTTTACGATTTACGGTTTGTGGCAACCCTGAATCAGCAAGTCTACCACAACATTATCCCAACAGCATTTTCTCATGGCATGTAATTTTGGTAATTTTTGCAACATTTTAAACGTTTTTATAATTATCATATCTGTAATCAGTGATATTTGATGTTATCATTACCATAATTTAGGGGCACCATGAACCGTGCCCTTATAAAATGATGAATTTAATAAATGTTGTGTGTGTTCTGACTGCTCCACAGACCAGCAGTCTCCCATCCCTCTCCTGCTGGGGCCTCCCTATTTCCCAAGACACAACAATACTGAACTTAGGCCACTAATAACCCCACAATGGCCTCAAAGTGTTCAGAAAGGAAAAGTTACACATCTCCCAGTTGAAATCAAAAGCTAGAAATGAGTAAGCCTAGTGAAGAAAGCATGTCAAAAGCTGATACAGGCCAAAAGCTAGGCCTCTTGAGTCAAACGGTTAACCAAGTGGTGAAGGCAAAGGAAAAGTTCTTGAAAGAAATTAAAAGTGCTACTCCAATGAACACATGAATGATAACAAAGTGAAACAGGCTTATTGCTGAAATGAAGAAATTTTAGTGGTTTGGACAGGATATCAAAGCATCCATAACATTCCTTTAGACCAAAGCCTAATCTAGAGCAAGGCCCTAAGCTCACCTTCAGTGACAGCTGGGAGAGGTGAGGAAGCTGAAGAAAAGTTTCAAGCTAGCGGATTGGTTCAGGAGGTTTAAGGAAAGTAGCCAACTCCATAGCATGAAAATGCAAGGTGCAGCAGCAGGTGCTGATGCAGAAGCAGCAGCACGTTATCCAGAAAGTCTAGCTGAGATTATTAATGAAGGTAGCTACAGGAAACAACAGATTTTCAATGCAGACGAAAACAGCCTCACATGGGAAAAAGATGCCCTCTAGGCCTTTCATAGACAGGAGCAGTCAATGCCCAGCTGCAAAGCTTCAAAGGACAGGCTTGTTACCAGCTAATGCACCTGGTGACTCTACATTGAAGGCAATCCTCGTCTAACATTCCAAAATTCCCAGGGCCTTTAAGAATTATGTTAAATCTACTCTGCCTGTGTTCTACAGATGGAACAACATAGCCTGGATGGCAGCACATCTGTTTACAACATGGTTTACTGAATATCTGTAGCCCACCATTGAGAATCTTTTGAAAAAAAATATTCTTTTCAAAATACTACTGCTCATTGACAATGTTCCTGGTCACCCAAAAGTGATTACAGAGATGTACGAGATTAATATTGTTTCCATGCCTGATAAACAACACCCATGCTGCAGCCCATGGATCAAGGAGTGACTTTAACTTTCAACTCATATTATTTAAGAAATATTTTGTAAGGCTACAGTTCTATAGACAGGATTCCTCTGATCAATCTGGACAAAGTAAATGGAAACCCTCTGGAAAGGGTTCATCATTGTACATGCCATTAAGAACATTCGTGATTCACAGGAAGTGGTCAAAATCAACAATAGCAACAGTTGGAAGAACTTGGTTCCAACCCTCAGGGATGAGTTTGAGGGATTTAAAACTTCAGTGGAAGAAGTAACTGCAGATGTGGTGGAAGTGCAGCCCGAGGATGTGACTGAATTGCTGCAATCTCATGACAAAATTTGAACTCATGAGGGCTTGCTTCTTACAGAGGAGCAAACAAAGTGGTTTCTTGAGATGGAATCTACTCCTGGTGAAGATGCTACGAAAACTGTTGAAATGGCAACAAAGGATTTAGATTATTATATAAACTTAGACGATAAAGCAGTGGGAAGGTGTGAGAAGACTGACTCCAAGCTCGAAGTTCTCCTGTGAGTAATGCTATCAAACAGCATAGAAGGCTACAGAAATCGTTTGGGAAAGGAAGAGTCACTAGATTCAGTAAGCTGCATTGCTGCCTTATTTTAAAAGAAAGCATAACCATGGACACACTAGAACCTTTCCATTCAAGTATAACCTTTCCATTTATAAGTATATTCAAGACCTATGAAGTAACATGAAGAAAAACAGGACCACAAACTATTATTGTATGTATTCACCCTTCTTTTTACAACTACTGATGGGAAAATAATAGAATAAACCATGGTTAAAATAATGAAAACTTGTCATTACAACATAACAATGCTGAGTGATCCTGGGTTAAGCAATTAGCATCCTCCACATGGAATGCCTACAGATGCTCATGTGAAAGCATGTGTGTACACATACACACCCATAAAACCTCCTTAAACACACAGACTTCACAGGCAAAGCAAGCTTTTAAATACTTGGCCGTCATCACCCACAGTGACCACCAGTCTGGGCAATCTTTAACCCTCTCCCGCAAATGGTGATACCTTTGATCAGTAACTCAGCACAGCAACCAGATTTTATAACTAATTACATGAGCCAATTTGTTCTGTATATAAATGTTACTCTTTTTAAATTTCATGATTAATGTACTAACCAGGTCTTCAAAATTCTTGACCTCCCAGGTCATTACGAAAAGCAATCTGACTTTTTTTTACAAATATTTGAATAAATAATACTCAGTCATCAGTCTGTAAGTATTCATTACACATGTACAATAGAAAACAGATCAAGTTTACAGATAAAGTTTAGTAGCTTCAAAATAAACGATGTAGATATGATTTATAAATAATCCTCTGACAGGTTTCTTTTCTCCAGAAATTATCTTAGTTTATCCTACATGCATTGTACATCCTTGTTTTTCAACCTGTAAGTATTTGTCAGGTCAATATTCACTTTATACCTTTCTAACTCAGCAAATAAACACTCAACCCCGAAAATACATTTGCCATTGGTCCAACACAGTAATAGAGCAATAATTATTTTAGTATTTCAATCTGGACAGTGAAAAAGATGACCTTATGATGAACCTCCTGCAAGAAAAACAGTACTGTTTATAAATAAAATCTCATGCTAAGAGATCCAAAGGAGAAAAGCAACCACTATGTTTGCAGGCAATTACTGTTCTGCCCTCTTCTTTAGGTACATAATATCTGGATTTTCATCAACATTTTTTAAAATGTTGCTCCAAGTACAGAATCCTGGGTTTTGTTCATGCATATCTGGAAACTATTGTGTTTAGGGAATATCCCACTAGCAACTAGTATGCAAAAAGAACATTCTCTACTGATTCTTTCTACTAAGAAAATACTCCCACAGTTCTTGGTTCAGTCCCATCACATTCTTAAAGGGACATCTGACTAAAGAAGATCTGGATATTTCTGTAAACAATCAAAATATCAAAAAGTGAATATTCTCCCAGGAAATTTTAAAGTTATGCCAAAAATAAATTATACAAAAGACTAATTCAAGATGGGAAACACTGCAGATTTAAAGGTCACATTTAAATTCAAATAGACCTGAACTCCCAAACTTACAGGCTGGATGATCTTGAACACATGACTTGATTTTACTGAGAATCCAAATGGAAATAACTGACTATACTATACGAATAAATTGAGCCTGCACTTGGTACGCCATAGGGCCCTAACTAAATATTACCTTCCTACTTGACCTTCCATTTTGATACTGTAAATGAAAACTCTATTAGGAAATTGCATCATTTTCCATTATGCACATGTGTTGTTTGAATTCCAATGATTACTTGCCACTGTGTACACAAAGAACATCACAAATATCCTAAGTAAATATCACAAGTGAATTCATGACCTATTTTTCATGTTACATATTTTCATAGTCTGTGGGTTCACAAAATAACAAAAAAGAAAAAACATTCAAATGAAGAGATATTAAAATATATATTTGATCAACACATGAAACAAAGTTCAGAATTTAAAAATATCCAATATATCCTAGTCCATGAGATTGATCATTGCAAATGACACAATTCTTGAGTGAACAGCACATTACCTCTCCTTTGTACTACCTAGTAAACTGGACCAAATACAAAACACTCTTTAGTCAAGCACTGTTCCATTACATAATCCAACAATTGACATGAAAAGGAAGGAAGGCACATCCACTCTTGTATAGCTCTTAAAGTAATGGGTCAGAGGACAAAAACATTAGGATGAGACCAATGTAAGTCTTTGATGAAAGAGAAAAAAAAAGATTTTGGACTTTAATTCCCAATTGTACACATTCCCAAATATCATATTCACATTAATAAATATTTTTCATCTTAATGATGAATAGCTACCTGCTAAAGTCAAAGAAATAGGAGCTCCTTCCTAATTGGAAATTGCAAGAGTGTGTGTATTTTCCATTGTGTATTTTGGCTTCCTAAATGTTCAATTTGAGAACTCTGAAGTTAAGCCTTAGAAACTCCCCCAGTTCTCCATAAGCCTTCACATTCTTTGGACACACTGAATGCATTCAGTATAATCAGAATATGCACAGTTGGAATGCAGTGCTTGAGGCCCTTGCATTTTTTAGTCAGTTTGTGTGAATTTTAAGTGAGTTATCAGCTATGGTGTGGGTAAAGCAATTCTGTGTCTGTAAACTTCTTAAATAAAAATGATAATAGGACCCAAATATTCTAATGTTCCTTTATTCATTTCAGGGAAACAGCTTCGGTCACACTTGCTATCTTCTGCCAAAGTCTACAAGGATCAAACTTAGTGGTAGCAGACTAAGCTAAATAATGTTTTGTCCAAGTTTCCAAAACAAACTTTCACAATTTTCCATTTATGAAAAAGGTAGGAAACTACATTTTTATCATTTTAAGCAACCAAAATGATTTAAAAAATAAATTTGATTCTTAACTCTTCCTTTCCCCTTCAAAATCCAAACCACCACTTTTTGAGTAGCACCTTCCCTGCTAAATGAGATCTATTAACAGATGGTTAATTTAGAGTCAATATCATTTTTTGTTCAGGCCCCATACCAATAATGTTAGGCTCTCCAATTATAACCTGTGCAGCAAATGGCCTGTCAAAATGTTACTTGAAAAACAAATAACTTGACTGACATCAGAATATATTCTTATGCAGGAAATTTATTCACTATGCTGATGAAATTATTCTACCAGAAAATCTGTCAATTAAGTACATTTTTAAATAGGTTGCCACTCTAGGCCATGACCTGGGGTCAGCAGTTAGATGAGGTCTGTCCAGAAAGTATCCACCCATATACTATGAAAAAGAGAGACATTTATTGAAGGAGATATGAGACACATTCTACACAGGACAATGACGCCTCAGTCCCCTTCAAAGCAGGCACCTTAGGATCTCACACAGTTATCTCCATTGCCATCAGCTGCCCTGTCATATTTTCCTCAGTCTCAAGGACAGTCTGAAATCTCTTCCCTTTCAAAGGCAATTTTAGTTTTGGGAAAAGCCAGAAATCACAGGGCACCAAATCTGGGCTGTAAGGAGGCTGCGTAACCTGGGTGATTTGATATCTTACCAAAAAACTTTGCACAAGACATGATGCATGAATGGATGCACTGTTGTGATGAAGCTGCCAGTCACCAGATGCTGGCCTTCTCGATCATTCGAATAGTTTCCGAGGAGGAATGTTCAAGCTTAATGTAAAATTTGATGCAGAGTCATTGGTTCTAAACAACTTTTATTCTACTTTGGTTCTAAAATCTAGTGGACCTACAGTTTTCCTTAATGAGGAATGAAATGATGTGTTCTTTTCTCAGTTTCAGAAGAGAGATTTTCTCAGATTACTTGTGCCAGGGAACACGTTCAGTGTACACTAATGAAATAAGGACAAAGACCTAATAATATAGCCCAAAGGGGAAGTAATGTATAAAAAGACAGTTTCTTTACAATGTCATAAGTACTATGGCAGAGGCATACATGTGTGGTAGGTATGAGGTATGATAAAGTGATATGTGAACTAACACTTTATAGGAGACTGTTCTGTGTGGCATAGGCCCAGCTCCCACTCAGAAAGGCCACTGGAAAGTGAGGTCCGGCACACAGGACCCATCCCCACGGATAGGTTCTCCCGTGGGGAATCAGGCCTGCATTGTACCCAGGCAGCTCTGAGACTTGCTTTTTGCTAAAACTCCCTCACCCTGAATTGAGGGAGCAAACATTTACTGCGTATCTTTAAAGTAACGTCCTAAAATCTATGCTAAAGAATATAACCAGTTCGACCACTTTTTCCTTTGCATTTGTGAATATCCTTCTTCTGTGATGCAATTAGCAACATCCTCTCCTTTATTTTCTGTAAAAGATAACCAACTAAAGTGAACCTATGCATAGTAAATGAGGACCATCCTCAATGTAATGTGCCCAGAAAAGGAATAAAAGCCTGTCAAAACAAGGGTTGGGCGCTCTCCCCTTGAGACAGTGGCCATGCCATCCCTTTTCCTCCACAGGACACAGTAGTCCGTGTGGATGTCTCATCTCGTCCACAACACCATGGACACTGCTTGCTGGTGACTGCATCAACACTTAACAGTCAGTAAGAAGCAGTAATTGGCCAGGGGAAAAGTCATATGTATCTTTTAACACCTGTGTGTGCATGTATGCATTTGTTTGTGCTTGTGAGGAGCCACTGCCAGAGGCAGGGGAATTCACACTAATAAAAGTAGCATATATTTCAATCAGATAGAGAATGACCTCAAAAGAGTAGTTATGAAAGAGTTTAAAAGGGATAATGGTTAGATTTATATTTTAGTTACATGAAGTAGGGTTTTTAAATTAAACTGTTTATCAAATGTATTTTCTGAATAGGACGACCACTATTTTGTCAACACTCTCCCATCAAGAACTGAGGTCCGCAGTCCTTGCCCTGAAATCCTCATGGGCTTGTCAGTGCATCAACCAGCAGAGTGCAGTGCAAATAACGGCAGGTAACGTCCCAGTCGGGTCCTTAGGAGACAATGGACTTTCTCCCTGGTGCTCCTGGAATCTCCCTTGTGGGACTCTCCCACTTAAGAGGCCCCAGCTGGATACCAGCTGCCACACTATCCTGACCAGGAGCCAGACATGGAACTAAAGATGCCTCCAAATGACTCCAGCCCCAATCATTCAAGCCTTTCTGAGACCCCAAATATCATGGAGTACAGACAGAAAAAAAATCCCTATGCACTTTCTAAATCCTGACCTACAGAATTTATTAATTTAAAAAATTGTTTTATGTCACTAGGTCTTGGGGTGATTTGTTATACAACTGGAATAAGATCCATTTTTAAAAGAAATAAGATCCAAAACAAGATCATTTAGGTAGTTTGCTATCAGATCTTTCTTAAGTAGGATCCAAAATAAAATGCTTTATATAAACTTACTAGAAATGAGTGCCCCAGTGTGCTTTTACTTATTACTTTTTTTTTTAAATTTAAAGACAGTTTTTTTTAGATCAGTTTTAGGTTCACAGCACAGCTGAGAGGAAGCCACGGAGACTTCTCACACACTCCCTGCTCTCACACAGCACAGCCCCCCACATTACCAACATCCATCACCAGAGTGGTACCTCTGCTACAATTGGTGATCCTGCATTGACAAACCATCATCACCCTAAATCCAAAGTTTACCTTAGGGTTCAATGGGTTTAGGTATGTTTATGTACAATGTATAATGACATGTATTCATGATTCTAGTACTATGCAGACTATTTTCACTCCCTTAAAAAAATTTTAATGTGTTCTTTAAAGCAAAATATTTTTAAACAATATTTCTAATTCGAAGAGGGGAAAAGGTTTATTTGTTGTTTGTACATACTTTTGATATAAGAAACCTTTTTCTAATTTTTTAAATGTGTTTTTTTTATTTTAGAGAGAGAGAAAAGAGTGGGAAGAAAGAGAAACATTGATTGGTTGCCTTCCACATGCACCCCAACTGGGAACTGAACCCACAACCTAGGTATGTTCCCTGACCAGGGATTGAACCTGCAACTGTTTGGTGTATGGGACAATGCTCCAACCAACTGAGCCACACTGGCCAGGGCAAAACAAGAAATCTTCTTTTACAAAATAACCCTGAGGCATGAAGCCTATCATCGTAACATAACCTTTCTCCACTAACACAGAAACCTATCCTGTTTCAGAAAAAGAGAAGCTCATTCAGGTTTAGACAACTTCCCTACTTAAATCTAAGGCTTATGCATACTTTGAACCAGATGTTGTTCCTAGTCACATGTTACTTTTTTTATTTCAGTAAGTTCATATTTACTGCTAAAATATTTTTTTAAACTTGCGTTTGCATAGCAGAAAAAAATAAACAAAATGAAAAAATGAAAGAAAACTGATTCATTTATTTCCTTTAGGCTGGCAGATTTCATAGAAAGTGCTTTTGTAATAAAAAAATATTAATGAAACAGCCATGTTTTGTGCAGACATTTGCTCCTCTGTCTACTTCGTTTATAAATACATTTTAATGATGTAATAGCGACTACACAGCTCTGCCAGTGTCCCTTTCTCTAACGTTCGCTCTGAATTCAAAGATTAGAAACAGCGAATCTGCTGCATGCGGGGGGCTGGCTTATGAATACAGCATTTAAAGCACATTGTTCGAGCATCTGGAAAGCTAACATCTCATAAATAGCCCATCCTCCCAAACATATGATTAGACAATAAGGGTAATCCGAAATTTGTTTAAAATCAGTAGCCATAAAGTAGATACAGTGTACTACAATTCTCCCTCCCTCCCCCACATCCTCCACCCCAGAGTGTGTATTGAAACATGCCTTAATAGCCTTCATTTGCCAAGAAGACATTCAGAGTGGAGTTTGTCTTTGTGCAATTAAATCATGCACATTGTCAAATCTTCTCATTTAAGAAATGTATGTTTTACTGAATTGTAGCTAAGAATTAAGTCAGGTCTATCCCAAAGGTACTCCGTGTCTCCAGTCTCATGTTACAGGATTAAATGCTGTTTTCTCAATAAAATATTTTTTTCAATCTTCCTCAAGTGTGTACATATTTACCCATAACAATCAACAGACTTAATAAAGGACATAGCTCAAGTAGACAGTATACCTTTTAATCAACACATAGAAAAATATTACATATAACACAATGTTTTAAATTTTTTCTTATTTCATATACTACATTCTTTCCCTTTCCAGATTGAAATCTACAATCTAAACAACATTAAGAAAAATTAGGACCAGTTTATTTCATGTAAGACATGGGTCGCTGGGAGTAGTAAATATACTGTTTATTGTAATATCCTGGGAAGAAACCTGTTATATAAAAGAAGTCTCTAAAGAGGAAAATATTGCTTACAATTAAAGTATCCCATAATTGATCTGTTTCATGAATTTGACCTTTAAAGTCACAGGCTGTATCAGCTCAGATTTACTGAGTGACAAGCACAGGCACAGAGCTCAGTGCTCTGCACAGATGATTTCCTGTGCTCTACAAAACACCGCCATGAAGTAGGTACTGCTATTAGTCCACATGTTACAGGCGAGTAAACGGCACAAAGCATGTTTACAAAATAGGCCTCATATCACACAGCTTACAAAGTTCATAAAATTTTCAAGTGTGGAAGAAACATTTAAGGCCTAATAAAACTGTCCTGTTTTGTAGGTAAGGAAACTGAGGACAGTTCAAGGTCACAGTTAAGGTAGTAACAGAATGAGAGCTAAACCTAGTTTTTCTCTTTCACAGTCAATTAGTCACCCAAATGTTTTTTCATTTATCATTGTGTTTAGGGAGTTTTTAATTTTTTAGTCCCTTTTATATGCATATCCAGGCCATTATTTTTTATTTCTAGTTACATCCATCCTACAAACATACTATATTATAATTTAAGTTGTTTTTCATCATAACAGACATTGTAGTAAATATATTTGTACATGTCTCTTTGGGCTTATTTCCAGACGTTTCTGACTCAATATATACCTGTGTTTCCAGCTTCAATAGCTATGGCCAAATACTTTTTCAAAAGGGTGTACCGATTCACATTTTCACCAGTTATACACGTCTTTATCCCTACCCAATGCCCCCACCAAATCTTCCCTAATGCATAATATTGTCCAAACGTTTAAATTTTTTAGTGGATAAGAAGTGGTATTCTCATTCTTATTTTACACATTCCCCTGAGTACTGGTGCATTAATATTAATCACTTAGATTTCCTTTTCTTTAAATTCTTTTATCAGTCACCCATTCTTCCATTGGCTTGTTTGTATTTTTCTTATCAATTTCTATGATTTTTTTTCTATTTGTATATGTATTGTTTTCTCTCAGACCAACTTGCCTTTTAGCTTTGTTCCTGGTATCTTTATAGGGACATCAACTTTGAAATAACAAAGTTTATCCATTTTTCCCTCTTGATTAGAATAATAAATTCAAATTGATATGAGCATATATAGTTTTCATCCAAGAGTTTTAGAAATTGCAAACTTATTCAGAACTTCCTCAAAGAAAATGAAAAGCATAATCGGAACCGGCCTAATTGTCTTTGCATTGAGCTAAATGCCCATCAAAGTGACTCTTTAAGCCCTTTTTTATTAATAAAAAAAAATCAGAACTCATCATTTAATTTTATATGGAATTTTATCTTCATTTTATACTGTTGTTTTAAGTAAAAAAATTAGTATTTATAATTTTTTATCAAAATAACCCTATCTATCTTAAAAAGGACCCCAGTGACTTGCATGATTATATATTTTATCAATTAGCCCTTAGGTGGTATTCTATTTTATCCCCATTTGTACCTGGATTTGTTGGTATATGCTTCATTCTGTCTTTGGAGTCCAATTTTCTTATTGAGGTAACCTACATTTTTAAGATTTCAGAGAAGATGAAAATACAAACTATATGGACAACTGAAGAATAATGTACCGGAAGTAAAATTATAGGGACAAAAATCTATTTTCCCTAAAATTCATTATCTATAAATATTTCTTTAAAAATATATCTCGAAAGGCTCGAGTTTGAAAAGAATCCATTTTTGAAAGATGGCACCTTAAATGCTCTCTCTGTACTGGACCGTTCTGTTGAAAATCATGTGGATGAGTACACAGGACATTTTAGGAGTTCTATGCATCTAACATCCAGTCATTAGTTGTGAAGCTATAGGTAAATTCACTAACCTCATTCATCCTTCTTTTGTAAATGAATATATTAGGCAAAAGGATCTCCAAAATTCTATTCCTTATAAAGTCTGCTAAACCACACACACACACACACACACACACACACACTATTCTCAACAGCCTAAACACAGCAGCTATGAAACTAAAATTTCATTTGAACATTTAGCTGCCCAAAATGGGATGGGCTACTTCCTTTCTTCACCATATCCACTGAAATAAAAACCATTACTCACAAAGCAAAGGCAGTGCACCTCTGAGGAAATGGACTTTGATGATGCCAGATATTATTGTTGCTTCCAGAGCAGACAGAATTGAACAGGCTTTCCTCCCCATCAAGTAGGAAACACTTTAGTATAAGAATATGGATAATATAGGACTCGACCCTACAACTGACCACATATCCATTTTCTGAGTTATCTCCAAAAGAACTTTACTTGATTTGTCTTCCTATACATTGAAATTGCTATTTGTTGAGTTCTACCAATTTCAATTTCACATATAAAAAAAACAATCCCTTCTACTCCTGTATTTTCTATCCATCAGGGCCATTACTGAATAGATAGTAGTGAGTTTGAAAAAAAAAGTAAAAGAAAAACCCTCAAGAAAGTAGCTATTCAAACCTCACAAGGCAAAAATACAGAGCAAAGGAGACACTCCCTTCTGAGTGGGTCCTTCTCAGTCTCCCCCTGATGCAGAATCTCTACGGATTTCCTAAAGCAGGAGGCCTATTCTTCCTTTAAAAATTAATTATATGGGCTTTAATATTAAATAGCTTATCTTCAGAAAACTTTGTTTTAAACTGCATGAATTGATTGAAAGCAGGGTTTCTCAGCTAAAAAAAATTAATTTCATCAAACTGTCTCTGCTCAAGACAGAAGCTGTCAGCTATCCGTGGTTCTTGTAGGGAAAACTCGTAAATCTATGTTGTGATTTGGGCAAAAATATAGCCGTATTACTTCTCTATTTGTTTTTGTGTTGTCTAACTCAACATACTATTGTCTAACTTTTCTTGTTTTCTTCGTAATAGAGGCCTGGTTTTTTTAATGATTTTTCCTATTCCAGAAGTCTCTGACTCAATGTACATGTGTATACATTGAGTCAGACTAAAAAATACTATAATTCCATCTCATTTCTATTAAATAGTGCAAATATCAGTGGTATTTCAATAAAATCTTCCTTTTTCTTGAACATCAGTCCTCACATGGAACTAAGCTCTTGAGTTAGCTAGCCTTAAACCTTAGAACAAAGCAAATTAACCAAACACACTCTTAGTTGTTCAGTGCTAGGTTTTCCAGTTTATAGATAATTTACATAAAATTTTCTCCCAGTACTTTTGTTTTGTATTTCATTAAACAAGCAGCAGAGGCATTATCTTGTAAAACGGTTATTAAAATAGCAATAACATTAAGTTACTAACATTCTAAAGCTTCCATTCTAGAAGCAATATTCTAGAAGCAATAATATAGGACTCGACCCTACAACTGACCACATATCCATTTTCTGAGTTATCTCCAAAAGAACTATGTGTTATCTAACACATAGAAATGTTATGTGTTATCTAACACATAGAAATGCTTTACTAAGCATTTCATAAGGATTATCTCATTAATGTCCCTACATCCTATGAAGTAAATATTATTCCTGTTTTAAGGAGGAGTAAACTGACTCTTAGACACAGGTCATACAGCTCAAAGTGGGGGGCTAAGATTCACACTCAGGCAGTGGACTCAGTGCCTTTAAATGCTAAGAATTACTGACTTCTTTTCATAATGCTGCACCAAGACCAATTTTTTTCTCTGAAGAACTAACTTATCCTTCTCATTTGTGAATTTACAATCTTATAAATTAAAAAAAGAAATATAAACAAATGTAGGAATACCAACCAATAAGTACATTTAATTAAAAATGGCATGTACTCATGCTGTGAATGCTGTTCCAGGGCACTGAAAAAAATTAACTTATTTTACAGAAATATTGGAGCAGTTAAAGAAATGAAAAGATCAAGCCCTGGCTGGTGTGGCTCAGTGGACTGAGCGCGGGCTGCGAACCAGGCATCGCAGGTTCGATTCCTAGTTAGGGCACATGCCTAGGTTGCAGGCCATGTCTCTCAGTGACCTCACATTGATGTTTCTCTCTCTCTCTCTCTCTCTCTGTCTCTCTCTCTCTCCCTCTCTAAAAATGAATAAATAAAATCTTTAAAAAAAAAAGAAATGAAAAGATCAAAAGTAATCATTGCTTTTACTTAGCAACTTGGTTGTGCTGATAGACACTAATGATATTTTCCGTATCATAGTCTAATTCCCACCTTTATTAACTTGAATAATTGAAAATTGGATGACAAGTTCAGTTTTTGCTTTTTATATTGGGTGGAAAAAAAATCTTATAATTACATACTACAGTTTACCTGACAGTGATGATGGTGTAGATTTAAAGAAATTAGCTGTTATTTTAGATCAACATTGATTAAAATTGACTTCTTCTTACTCAGAGACTCATTTTCTCAATCTTCACTGTCCACGCTCTGAAAGCTTACTGCCTCTGAGCTTTGACCTTTGAAGAAATTATTTAAAAATCCAGGCATAACCAGTAACATATTCTTCGTGAGGTCCAGGACCCCTATTTACATTTCACGCCATCATAAAACCCAATAGAACATATTAAAATAAAAATGTGTAAGAAATATCATCTAAAAGGCACGCACTGGGCACCACAGGAGATCAGAGGAAAGAGAGGCTTACCAGATGGGAGGGTCACGGCAGGCTCCGTGGAGAAGGTGACAGCTGTGCCAGGTTTTCACTGCTGCAGGGCTGAACTAAAACCCAGTGCAGGGGGAGCTCATTTCAAACGAAAGAGAAGGTGCTGAGAAAAACCAAGCAAGTCTAGCCAGGTGGGGGAAAAAGTCTTTGGAAAGTAAATTACAGATGATTTGGGTGGTGAGGCTATGCCGTCAAACTAAGGTTTTGGCACTCTACTTGGGAAGCCTTGGGGCGTCACTGAGGACTTTAAACAATTTAGTCTTAAATCAGGCCAATGAACTAGGAAAATTAATATGGTAACCAAGAGTAGTATGGTCCCCAGGAAGTTTATCACAAGGCTAGGGGGCTGAAAAAGTAATTGCTGGTTTTGAGGAACTTGAAGAAGGATTAAGTGATGCTGTAGACGTAGCGTTCAAGCATGATGACAGGCAACAGATGAAAAGAGCTGTAATCAAAGTATTGACAACCATGGTAGTAGAGCAATTGTCTTAAGAATTTACTAGAACACACCAGTAAGGATGAATCTCGGCAGCCATTGTAAAGTAGGCAGTGCAGAGAGGAACTGCTAAGAAATCACATAAGCAAAGACTGGACTTACCCTTGGGAGCAAAGGTTTGCTAACACCTCCTCCTCATCCTCAGGCAGAGGCAGTAAGAAAAACAACTCGCTGGAGTGAGCTCTGAGAGGAAGACTAGTATCATCAGAGGATCCAGACTGCAGGTAAGGAGAGAAGGTGGAACTGAGGTAGGAAATAGGAAGGAGGAAACTCTGGAGGTGCCTTGGGGCTAAGTTAAAGGACATGGATACAGGACAGGGACACTGTTCGAAGACCAGTAGTTTCCACTTTCTGGAAAAGTGCTGCAACATGGTGAATCATTAACGTACCTGCACAGAAGATGCTACATGACCCCTGCTTCATTACAGTAGCATTATAATAAATTAACACTGTGCCGCCCCCTTCCTCACTGGCCAATCAAGGAAAATCATGGGAGACCACATGTACAGTAGCTTTAAAGTAATATAACTATGTGTACATGCACAATAAAACCCTGCCAAAACTAGCCAGGAAATATTCTCCCCATAAGAACAGAATCCTTCCATTCTCTAAGGTCAATTTCTGCTCGGGGTTGGCCCGCTCCCATGTTCTGTGGTATGAACTATCACTTAATAAATCTGCTTTCTCTCTTTTTGCTATAAACCCTCTGTGTGTTCAGTTCAATTCTTTGTCCATGATCACCAAGAACCTGGTTACCTGTGCCCACCTGTGACAGAAACATGAGGGCTCTGTGGGATGAGCAATGGAACATGCATTTCTATGGTCAATAAAAAGGCCAATATAGATGGAAAGGCCAGGCCTGAGTGAGCTAGATGGTTTGGATGAGGTTTAGTAGGAAGGAAGTCAAAGGAGGAACTCACATGATTCCACAAAGGATACCTAAAACTCATAACGAAGTCACAACCATAGACCTCTCACCAGAATGGTTAGCTTAGCTTCTGCCTATAAGTATAGTTAAAACGGTTCAATCTAGGTCCTTGTACAGTGAAAGAACTTTATATCCATCGCTAAATTTAGACCTCAAATGCCCTAAACACTGAAGAAAAGGATCATGCACCTCCACACCATAAGTAATTCTAATAAACACACCAACTGTGATAGAAAACCAACTATTGATACGTACCCTTGTTTTCTCATGATGACTGCATTGTTAGTTCAGTTTTTTTCGATTTTAAAATTAATTGTATCCAGAACTAAAAGAAAACTAAAAACAAACAAAACCCTTAACTTTTAGGTATCCCTGCTTTACTGCAACCTAAAATACATGGTTGGTCTATGTTTAAAAAAATAAAAGTAACTTGATTCATAATACATAAACCATTGCACTTTCAATCAATGGTTTTCTAATAAATATTAGCCATTAGTGCTAAGGATGTTTACTCAGCTCTCTTACGTGTATTTAGAGAAGTTTAATATTTAACACTGAAAAAGTAGAGAGGTAATCAAATTCATTTCTATATATCCTAGAATAACTAAAAATCTATTTTCAAGAAAAAAATTATGATGAAACATAGTAACATAGAAGATTTATTTTAAATGGGCACTTATAAAATATGACTATTTTAGGTATAAATTCAATACAAGGTCTATATTTTGTACCTAAAGCTTATATAAGTGAAATCAAATGTAAAAGTATTATCATTCATTGCAGTAATATATACAGTAATAGTACTTGATGTAAATTATTATAATACATTAATAATTCTAAATCATTAAGATTCATTTAGATCTGTTAACTACTTATGACACATAAATATATATATTTATATATGTAAATGTACATAAAATATTGTACACCTATATTTTAGAAACATGTGATTGAATTTCAAGCATTGCAGTAGAAAGATTTTCTGATTAATTTTGGGTATGCCAGATTTACTTCGTCAGTACACCCACTTTTCAAACATTCTTGATTAGTCAATGTTGTACTACAGTTAAAAACACTGTTACTTCATCACCGTTGGTTTTTGGAAGCTATATGGATTTCTCATCAGAGCGCGAAACTACCTGTTTACATTCACATACCACTTTTCACAGAAGATCTAAGGATACTTAGTGAAGAGAAACAGAGTCTAAGGTTTTTCTGATTTCATAATTCTTTCAGATAGTTCCATGGGTGGTAAATTTTCTGGGTCCCAACTCTGAGGAAATGCCTCTATTTAGTCCTCCCAAATAAAGTACATGTCACTTATCATTTTCAAAATTAGGTCTAAAACAAAGAGAAAACTGCAGAGTAAAATAAAATAAACATCAATGGCACCAGCATCCCCGTTTGCCCATTCTTAACACTGTGCCATTGGTTCTTCAGATCTGTTTATTTGAAAAAAAATTAAAATAAACTAACTGTCCACCTTTGACCCACATTATTCTCCAAAACTAAATCAAACTGATGTGTCTACAGGACTGTAAGCATACTGGGCATGAAAACAATGTTTCCTTTGAACCTTATTTTCTGAAAGAGTCCTGGGCACAGGGTTAAATGTTGGGAGGAAGGGTGAAGAGAAGAAATGACTGGCCAACTCAAAGCTTTGAGCAAAAGGTTATCAAAAACAGAGTGTCCAAAGGTGAACTAAGAAAAGAAAATTCAGACAGATTGTCCCACAATGCAGCTTACAGAAAAGGTTATTCAGAGAAAGAAAAGGTATTATGAACTTAATTGTGCCCCAATCCCACCCCACTGTGTGATATTCATATGCTGAAGTTCGAAAGCCTAATACCTCCGAATATGACTATTATTTGGAGATAGAGCCTTTAAGGAGGCAGTTAAGGAAAAAAAAGGTGGCTATGTGAATGGGCCCTAATCCAACATGACTGATGTCTTTATAAGAAGAGATCAGGGCACAGGAGCACCGAGGAAAGACCATGTAACGATACAAAGCAAAGAGGACCATCTACATGCCAAGAGAGGGGTCCTCAGAGGAAATCAACCGTCCCGACACCTTGATCTTGGACTTCCAGCTTCCAGAATCACAAGAAAATAAATTTCTGTGGTTTAAGTCACTGAGTCTATGACACTTTGTTATGGCAGTTACAGAAAACTCATGTAGAAGGTAAGCACATGATAAAAACTACAGGCAGCAGACCAAACACATCAGCAGATGTTGACAAATGACAGGATATGGAGCCTGAAAAATGACCTCTGGAACTTGAACATTATAGATACTTTCATAGATTCTTTAAAACAACAAATAAAATGAAAATTGTAAGTTGCTCCTTAAGTATTTTTATTTATTCAATACATCTTCAATGTATTAATATCAGCATTGTTCAACAAATGTTTGTTGAGCACTTACTATGTACCAGGCTGTTCAATGGACTTAGGATTCTTTAGTAAGCAAAAAACAGGCTAACGTTTCTGCCTTCATTGAAACATCCACTCTGGTGGGAAATAACAATGAACAATAGACCTAGTAAATAAACAGATGAATCAAATAGTATGTTGGGCATGATAAATGCTATAGAGAAAACAGGTGTAGAGAAATTAAGAATAATGCATAAATAAGCTGCAGAATAAGCTTCATTGAAAAGATGACATTAGAGCAAAGACTTGAAGGCAAAAGGTTACTTATTAAATATTGACCTTGGGTCCGGTACTCTATTAAGAAAGGTGTAGGCATTATCTAACTTATCCTCAAGATACTCCTAGTGGAAAAATATATTATACTTATTTTACAGTTAATAAACTCAAGCTTAAAGAAGCGCAGAGCTATTGTATGTAGAGACTGGGATCACTGAGTGAACCAAATATTCAGTGAGTGACCAAACCCAGCTCCAGGCCTTCCTCAAAGACAAGTGAGGGAAGCACAGAAGAAAATAAATAATTAGAGTAGGAATGCCAAACGCTATACTAAAGGCAACTGCAAGGGATTAGAGAAGAATGCAAGTACAGCAAAGCCAGGGCATCTACCTCAGAGGGAAGGGCGCTTGGAGGCATGAGGGTGAACTGTGTGTGCTGTGTTTAAATAGGATTGTGGACACAACATGAATTCAGTTAAAATATGAATAAAAATATTTCTAAAATACATAAACAATTATTTCTATCTAGTAAAACAAAATATCCAAAACCAGTGGTATAAACAAATTATGGTATATTCACATGTTAAGTAGACATAAATTTTTTAATAACAATATGAGAAAATTAAGATTTAATATTGAGACAAAATATATATATACACAGTAAAGTATCTATAAACAACTCTGTGTGGTCTTATCTGTGTGAAACATGTAAGTATAAGTATCAGATACACAGATATAGGTAAAGACTGGAAAAAGAATTTTTTATCCCTGTATAGTAGCATAACAGATGATCATCTGCAAATGACAATAGTTTAAACAAAACAGGAGTTTATTTTCTCTTCTACATTTAATAAAATCTGTCTGGAGGATGGCAGTGCAGAGTGGAATGAAGGTTCCAAGAAGCTATCAGGGACCCAGGCCCTTTCTAGTTCCTCACTCTGCTATCCCTACAGTACGACTTCCCCGTCCAGCAAGGTGGTGGGGCTGCTCCATCAGGTGTCTATGCTGGTCAGCAACACGGGGGAAGGGGGAAAGAAGAAGGGCAACCCTTCCTGTTGAGATGGTTTCTTGCAAAGCCCACATGACACTCCTGGTCAGAACATAGCCACCTACAGCATGACAAGGATATACAGGCTGGACATGGGTGGCAACAAGCCAACCTACCAGTTGTTGCTGTCTTTCCTAATTAATAGAGAAGGGAGAAGAGACGAGGGAGACACCCAGTAGTCTCTGCCTCAAGACTTTTTTCTGTGTTCCTCAGTTTTCTACAATGCATGGGTAATTTTTATAATTCCGAAAAGAAAAAGGTTTCTTGCCTAAGATACTCAGTTATTAAGTGATACCAAAACATAAGTGGCCTATAAAGAAAAAGCTTAAAGGGAAAATACTGAATTATTGAAAGGTTAACTACATGTCTGTTCGTCATGAATATTGAAGAGCAATATTATCTTAGATACAAAATCCATGCATGTTTAATGTATTTCCCTCTATAGGCACACTGCCAAAATAATTATTTCAAAACAGGCTTCTATGGTTATAAACCATACATTTGGGAATAGCTGTAAAATTCCAGGTTTTTCACTTAAGTTCAACATTTGGAAAATATTTAGATAAACTCTGAATATAAGATGACGTGTTCAAAATCAATATTTAATTCCAAAAATATGAGTAAACGAAAGACAGCATGTGATTTTGATGGTGTGTGATTGAGACGCTATCACATTTAACACAGGAGCATGTTTTGCTAAACTGATAAAGCTGATGCAATTACAAAAAATCAAAATCACTATCTACATGGCACTTGTAGCATGACTTAAAGTGTACAGTAAAACAAATAATGTCTGTGGAACATTTCTTAATATCTATAGAATAATATGCAAAAGGCAACAGAAAAAAATACTTCCAAACAAACTGTGCATCTACTGTTATCAAATATTTGATAAGGACCAGAAGTGTGCTGGTTGCTCTACCAACCACAGGCCCTAGATCTTAATTAAAATTTATAATCTAGAATGAGATGTTGATGAATCTATTTAATAATGGCTCAGAATGTTACACTACCATGTTAAATACAGGTATCAACTTTAAGATGCTACTTGATTTCAAATAATAAAATACAAACGTAATCATAAAATTAAGGGAATACACTATAAATGTTTTACACTAACCAATTAAGTTGTGCATTTTTCAAAATCTAAGCAGTCATAGCTGCTGGTAGTATTTATTCATTCATTATCAAACTGCATTAACGTCAGACAACCTTCCAAGCCCTGAGGATACAGTCATGAACAAGACAAATCCCTGCCCTGGCTGGTGTGGCTCACCGGGCTGAGTGCCTGCCTGCGGACCAGCACTCAACCGGTGCGAACACTGCGGACTCAGTTCTCGGTCAGGGCACATGCCTAGGTTGCCAGCCAGGACCCCACTGGGGGCACAAAAGAGGCGACAGATCAATGCTTCTCTCCATCTCTTTTTCCCTCCCTTTCCCTCTCTCTAGAAATGAATAAATTAAATCCTTAAAAATAAGAAGACAAATTCCTGACTTACAGAGATAACATTTTACTATGGGCGACAAATAAATAAATATAAATTACAATTGTAGGTATTGATAAGTGCTACAAGGGAAAATAAAACTGATGAGGAAAAAATCACATGTGATGTGAAAGAGGAAATACTTCGAATTTGGTCAAGGAAAGCCCGTCTGGGGCAGTGACACTTAGAGCTCTGATTAAAGAGAGGGAGGGCACCACAGGCATGTCCAGGGGAAGGACAATCTGGACAGAGGGCTCCCTGATATAAAAGCTCTGAGACACACATATTCGAACAGCCAGCAGAGGGACGGGGAGGAGAAAGGAAAGAAGTCACAGGAGATGAAACAGCAGCAGCCTGAGGCCTGAGCCCTGTGGGCCGCAAAACAGTGTTTGGGTTCTACTCATCGTGCCATGGAAAGCCCCTCGGAAGGTTTACAGTACAACAGGGAGACCATGGGACTCTTGAGAAGATCATTCTGGCTGCTGAGAAGAGACTACAGAAAAGTCAAGGGCAGAAGCAGAGAGACCAAGCAGCTTGTGGACTGGCAGGTGACAGTGGCGGAGCGGAGCCCTTGCTGACGGACAGGAAACAGGATGAAAGTGAAAGAGAACAGTGAAGCCTGACACCAGTGGTAACCCAGGCAATCGGATGAACATTGATGCCACTTACTAAGATCAAGAAGACAGTAGGAGAAACAAGTAGGGAAGAGAAATCAAGAAATCAGTTGTGAACATATTAATTTGAGGTGCCTATTAGGCATTCAAGAGGAAATGTTGTTATGTTAAATATACAGGTCTAGAGCAAATATTAATTAAGTAGATAGGAACTGATGCCACCACACTAGATAAAATAACCAGGAGTTAGTGTACATAAAGAGAAGAGTAGCTCAACGATTGAGCCCTGCAGACTTCCTGTATTTGGAGACTGGGAAGAGAAGATGAATCCCGCAAGGAGACCAGAAGAGCCAGCACTCTTGCAGGAACAGTCAGAGGAGTGCGGTCTAATGGATACTCGCTAAGAAAGTATTTTAAGAAAGAGGAAGACAACTACAACTACATCAAATGCTACTGACAGTTTGAGAAAGATCTGATTAACTCTACACCACTTGGAACCTTGAAAAGGACATAATTTAGATTTCTTTTGGTTTCAGCTAATAGAAACAAACCTGAACTAGCCCAAGCAAAACCTTTTATTTATTGTTTTCTTTATGAGACAGGTACAAAGGTCTGTCTTGCAGCCAGGGCAGTTACAGAGTTGCACATCACGATGGAGAAAGGAGGCCACCCCACAGCTCCCAAACTTAAAGTTCCACCTGCACATAGAGACCAATGCAGGGTCAACAGCCAAAGCCGGAGGGAAGATAATGCAATTGGCCCAGCTCAGATCAGGTGTTCCCCTACCTGTTTCTGTGACTCCTGCAGTGCAGAAGGGCCATGTCTAATACTACCTACCGGCTTCTTCCAGGACCTGCTCACACACAAATGTGCTGGGAATCCTAACTAAGCAAATCCTGTCCCCATTCTGGCCATTGCTCTAAGAGCTGTGCATGTATTATTTCAGTAATTGCAATCACAAGCTAAGGTAATATACAGATGGGAAAACCAAGACTCATGAATGCTAAGTAACTCATCACACAGCCTTTTATGTGGCAGAGTTGAGGTTTTCTGGCTCATATGTAAACTTACCTACACTAATTTGGCCATGTGCAATTAACTATTAAGCCCTTTTTGTTGATAGCCACCACCAATAGTTAGAAGTGAAGGGTCTGGATATGTTTTCCTAGACATCACAAGTAGGTATTAAAGTAAGTCTTAGAACAAATTGTGAATCCACTTAGAACATGAATTAGTTATCAGGTGCAAAATATGCAAAAAAAAAAAAACAAAAAAAAGAGTTATTTATTCTTGTTCATAGAGGTCCCAGGTTTCTATTCTTTCAGGGGCTTTGCTCATACATTCCATGCAATAAGCTTAAAACAGGAATCAGTTATTCTTAAGTGATTACCATAATCCTCCAAATTATCAGCAGACCAGTTTAGAATTCATGCTGCCACTGCCACCCCTGGCAGAGATGGACCATACACAGGCCATCCAGATTCCTCCTCTTTCCACTCTATCCCACTGCCTTCACTGGGGACGAGTTTCTGATGTGAAAGTGCCCATGACATCATCTTTGATAACAGAGAAGACATCACAGGCTGTCTTCTGCAGAGCTGTCCATCATAATGGAATCGTGCTCTTATGTCAGCTTTGGGCTTCACTAAAACATGTGCATCCGGATGAAGGATGATGCAGCATAAAGAATGCTGCATATAATACCTCACATCACAGAGGGAATAAAGGAAGCTGAAATTGGCCACTTGGAAAATACTAGGAAACCAAAGAGTTGCTGCCAGACTCTACAGTCAAAGACAAATCCTTTTGCCAAGTTTTTCACTTGAGTTTTCTCACTTGAGCCAACAGATCATTTTACATTCCAAACACAGCAATTCAGGCACCACTGCACAATCTCCCAGCCCCCACAAAAAAGAAAAAAAGAAAAAAAATAGTGCAGCCAGTTGTTGAAATACCTGAATAACTGGTAGGACAACCACAACCAAAGATCTGTCAGATGCCCTGAGTAGAACAACAAAGACACTAAAACCACAGATTTCTCATAGGTGTTTCGGGGAATAAAAGTGGACAACCACTGCAAGCGTCCCCAGGAAGTAAGCAATACAGACAGCCAAAGGGTGTGAATAATAGGCAAGCTATCTAAAATCCGCACCAGAAGGTTCTGTTAATAGCGAGGCCCAAAAGGGTTATCAACTCAACATACTAATTCACTGTTCCATGTTTCTATTTTTTTTTACTTTTTTATGGAATTTACTGGGGTGACATTGGTTAATAAAATTATATAGCTTTCAGGTATACAATTCCACAATACATCATCTGTATACTGCATTGTGTGCTCATCACCCCAAGTCTCCTGTCACCACTTCTACCTGCCTCTACCAGCCTTTAACTCTGGTAATCACCACACTGTTGTCTGTGTCTGTGAGGTTTTTCTTTTCCTTTGCTTAATCCCTTCACCTTTTTCAGCCAGCCCTGCCATGTTTCTGTTTTAAATATTCAAGACAGAGGGAAGGGGCAGGTTCAGGACAGACTCCCAGCACAGAGGACCCAAGAAACATGTTGGAGTTTGGCTGTCAGGGGTGGGTACAGACCTCCCCACGTCTCTGAGCCCTGGGTGAGCTGATGTGAGAAAAACCACCTGGGGGTCAAGCTGCCAGTGTGTCTTTTGTGTAGCCTGGTCCATTTGCCTTAGCAGAGAGGACATGTGGAGCAGCTTATTGATCCTGAATTAGCAGAGCTCAAGTCTATCTAACAAGGGACAAGTTTCCCTGGAATCATCACTCACTTATTTCTAGGATAATGGGAATGAAGCGAAAGACTTTAGGGTCAAACAAACCTGAGTTAGAATCCCAGCACCACTATGAGCCAGGCAAATTACTCATCCTCTCAGTGTGGATGGTCTTATCACACACCCTGCAGGACTATGAGCAAGACTGAAAGAAAACATAAAAAGCATGTGAAGTATCTAGCACATGAGACAGTCAGAAAACATCGTTTCTAATACAACCTTTGGCTCCCTGCCCACACATGGTAGCAAGCCAGATGAACTCTATCCATACCACCTCTGAACTACAAACATCCTACTTATAAAAGGCAAAAATAAAAATGCCTTCTATCTCTGCTCTGGCTCTCTTCTCTTGCTTGCATCGGTGCCACCTGAGGAGAGAGAACTCCAGTTTTTTTATGGGTGAAAAAGGAAAAGGTGAAATGCAAAGGCTCCCAGCAGACAGAAGTGCTGGCTTTTGCAACCTAGTGTCCCCTACCCCGCACCAGACTAGTTCATCTGCAGTGGAATATACTCTCTGAGCACTTTCATTCAGCTTTGTTAGACAGCATAAGACCCCAGCAATTAGTGAGTCCAGATCCTCTTTAGAAAATGAAAATTCCTTTGTCCAGGTAAGATTTATAGACACATTATGCCTCATCCATAAACTTAGGATAAGTAGTGCAATCAAACTGCTCTCCCCATATGGCGCCTAAGGAACAACTGGAGATAAAGAAAATGCTAGGGTGGCGCAGAGTAAGCTGAATGGGGATGGAAAGGCAGTGTAGGGGGGAAAGCACAGTCTGGGGTGCTGAGACTCTACAGAAGAAGGACAAAGCAAAATGAGTTTATTTTGAAATCTGCCCACAAGATGGCCACCAGGTGCACAGGAAAGTTCTCTCCATCTTTTCCCTCCTAAGCCTCATTTTCTCCTTTCTCTCAAGAACCACAGTGCTATCAATCTTCCATCATCAGTACCACACAGATGTTTTCACACGGGTTAGAGGGGATTTTTGTGAGCTACCTAAGAAACTGACTTCATTTGCTTAACATTTTTTTGTATAAGAAAACAAGTTATAAGTTCCAAAGAACTCACTCATATAACTCCCTGAAAGCAGAAACCATATCTGTCTCATTTAAGACAGACAATGTATTTCATTAAACTAATAGATGAGAAGATGCGTGATTGAATGAACATACAAGTAAAGGGAAGGCTTTCCTGACAAACCAGTGTAAGGAGCAGCCTGATCAATCCCTCCCCTGATCTCGGTTCAGTTTTCTCTACGTACATATATCTGACCTTACAATACACGTTTAATTGTTTGTGAATTCTTTGTCTCCCCTATTACAACATAAACTGCATTAAGCGTGCATAATTTTCTTTACACCACTAAAGTCCTCACCCAAATCAGTGTCTGGCAAATCATAGACATTCAGTAAATATTTGTTAATGAGTGAAGCACTGACCTGTACAGGGGTTGTCTTTATAACACAATCTGAGGTTAAATGCTAAGCCTTTAAAAACAATACTCTGGGTCTCCCCCTCACTCAGTCTCTACCTCTTGTTTCACACCACAAGCACCTGCCTGGGCTTGTGACCATTCCTTTTACATAATGCCCCACTGATCACTTTGAAACACCAGAGCTTACTTGTAATATTGGTGATTGTTCTTGGCACAACTTCTCCCCAAGAATATTTTTTGAGAAAAAATGAAAAGCCTTCGAAGAGATTTTCCACCTGCATTAAAAGTAGAACATTCCATATACCAAATGGCTTTCCCTCCTCTTTTTTCAGTGCCGTTACAGCTGTATCCTCACTCTTCAAAAAGACCTTGAAGCCAAATCACATAAACAAAACTGTAAGATCTTCCCATTTCTTTCATTTCTTTATAAGTAGAAAAAATAGTGACATTTTTAAAAAACAAGGGGAGGAGACACTATAAGCTATTTCATATTTAATATCTGAAAGTGACTGCCCTTGGACTGTCTGTGTCCACTATTAGAGAAGTCTCCTTCATTCAAATAATGGCATAATATCATTCATTTCTAATTAGTTATTATCCTTTTAGTTATGGAAAAAGCCATGACTATTAAACCGATAGCAAAAGACAGGGAAAATCTATTTTCTTAGACCAATGCATTCATTGCTTATATTAACTTTTTAATGGTTTATAAAAGAGTAAACCATTTCCTCACTTGAATAGACTCACACATCATGCATTTGATAATTCTCAAAATAAATCAGGCCATCAATAGTCAAAGCCCATCTGCTTTGTAAACCATGTTTAAAAGCCCAGCAGTAATGACTCCCTTTATATTCAGTCAACCAGCTTCCTCATGTAGATAAATGGGTGAAATGAAATAAGCTTCATTTTATAACCCTGATCTCATAATAAGAATTCAAAGATAGAATGGGGAATGTAGTAACTAATTTATTACTAATAATTGTAAAAGTTGCATGACTTGATAATAAATCATGGCCTAAAAAGGGACTTGTAATTTTTCTGCAGTTGGAGACAATGCGATGAAAATAACATTTAAAAAACTAATGAACTGCCCTGGCTGGCGTAGCTCAGTGGATTGAGCGTGGGCTGTGAACCAAAGCATTGCGGGTTCGATTCCCAGTCAGGGCACATGCCTGGGTTGCAGGCCACAGCCCCCAGCAACCGCACATTGATGTTTCTCTCTCTCTCTCTCTCTCTTTCTCCCTCCCTTCCCTCTCTAAAAATAAATAAATAAAATCTTTAAAAAAAAAACTAATGAACTCTAACATACTCAGTCTAAGGTCTTTTTTTAAAACAATGTGTAATTAATATTTTTCATGTATAATTTGAATGAATAAACTGCTTTTTGAATTGTACCAAAAGTGTTAAAGGATCCATGTAGGTTTTTAGAAAATTTTCCTACAGAATTCAGCACTAGTCAAATCAACTCCTGCCTTGGCTGATGTAGTTCAGTTGACTGAATGCTGGCCTGTGAACCAAAGGGTCACAGGTTCGATCCCAAGTCAGGACACTTGCCTGGGTTGCAGGCCAACTCCCTAGTGGCAGGGCATGTAACAGACAACCACACTTTGATGTTTCTCTCCCTCTCATTCTCCCTCCCTTTCCCTCTGCGTAAAAATAAATAAATAGAATCTTTAAAAAGAAATCAACTCCTCATTCCTAGAAACTTAAGGGCAAGAAGGGAGGGGCAAGAAGTGGTTTTGGAAAATAAACACTTCACTCAGAATACACATGAATAAATATAGCACACATACAGTCTCCAAAACAAGTACACTCCTTTCTGCTGTGCATGAGTGCTATTCCTGAAAACAGTCATGATTATAAGACAAGCACCTAGACATGAAGCACTACGTTGCATCCAAGGTTATAGAGGTACAGGAGGTCTATTAAAGAAAATGTGGCTACACTTTTCTGGAAGAATGAAATCCAGACTAAACTGCATAGGCAACATGTAGCTCAGAAGGGGACATGAAGATATTCCTCTCGACCTAAGGCAAAGCATATGATAACAGTGCTACTAAGAACAAAAATGGCAAGGCAGGAAGTCAAACCAGGTTTCTCAGACTTGCTGCACTGCAGTATGTGGGGGTCTCCTGGTAGTCCAAACTTAAGCTCATTCAGCTCAAATACCATCTGAGATGTTGTTGCCTGGAGCTGATATGGAGAGAGACTTTTTCTGTAGCAATAACTTTAGAAATTAAGATCACATTTTAGCTATTGTCATTCTAAGATTTGCATGTATTACAAATGGCTTTTTTCATTTAATAATCATACCTAAGTGTTTAATCATTTGTAATTTACAAAGTGCTTCTAGAAAAATTACCTCCTGTACTTTGAAGTAGGTATTTTTATTCTCTCCTTATGAATAAGGCAACTGAAACTTGAATAATTTAAATGACATTCCTAAGGTCGCTTGATGAGAACTTGGACTCCAATTTAGATAGTTTGATTCCAGGGCCAACACACTTTCCACTACATCACTTTCCCAGTGTTTCCCAGATCTTAATCTTACCCAAATATGTGTTAACCCTGTAATACAGGTTACATTTCCCACTGAATTTTCACTAAAAAAAAAAAAAAACCAATCTACTGTTCCAAGTGGAGATGAAATAGGCCCTCCTTTGCATCATTTACTTTTTAATATTTTGACTAAAAGTATTTAACAATACACTTAAACCAAATTAAATTCACTGTTCAGCCAGCATAAATGACAAAAGTAGTCTATGTAAGCGACCACTAGCACCCCCAAACCAAGTCTAGTTTTTACCGGGTGATAGCTGTAGGGGAAATGGAGAGCGGAAAAGGAAGCTCTCAGTGTGACTAGTGTCACTTATCATGAAGCGAGCTGGTTTTAGCTTGTTTTATCTCTTACAGTAAGAGATGCCCTGATGTACACACTGTACCCTGACACACCATTTCCAGACGGCGTTATGCCATATGTAACTGTCTCTTACCTCTTCACTGTGTGTTTTCTTCTTCGGCAGCTTCGCAGAGTGAAAGCAACTGTGGCTTTGGTAAAGACAGAGGCACTTTCATAGTTTGAATTAACCTGCCACTATTCACTGAGTAATCTTACTGAATAGCTATGACAGAGATTCGAAGGTTCCCCTTCACTGCCCTCTCAGTTGGGGAAAAAGCAAATATTAGGTAAAGGCAACAGGAGAAATTCATTTTAGGAGTCAAAAGTTCAAGAACTTATTTTATTTCCTACTATGAACATTTAGGTAGGTCCCCTTACTATCTTTTCAATATTGTTCTTTTTGTGTTTTAGTCAATAAAGTAAGTAAAAATTCCTATTTACACCATCTTATGGTAGACTAAAGTAAAAACACGAAATCTAATACAAAAGTATTTACAAAAAAGATTTAAAAATAAAGCATTTTTAACTGAATGCTTCATCATATAAAAAAACATATGACTCTCATGGAGGTGAAAACAAGCCATCTTATTTTTCAGCTCTATTACCTGTTTTTCATTGGGGGAACCATAACAAAAGTTGTATTCTTTCATTCTCATGTGATTATATATACATCACTTATTTTTCATTCTTTTAATTGTCTCACATTTTTACTTAATTTTTAAGCATTGAACCCACATGCCATGCACCTTGTGATGTTTATTGGGAATGCCAGGGAATAAAATAATAATAATAGAGAGAAGGCTGTCATTAAATAATTATATTTAGAACTAAATAGTTGCCATGAACAAAAAGGTATCTGGTGCTATGAGAAGGTAAAAGAGACTAGGCTTGACCTAGTCTAAGAGGATGGAGAAGGTCCCCATGAGCACATACTTAAACATCCAAACTATTTTCTCCCCAATTTTCACTTCCAAGTATAAGATCCCCAGTTTTACTTGTTAGTGCTCCTGAAATGCTCTTGCCTTCCCTTCTTCCAATCCTAACTTGATGCTACTGAAATAATTTGTTTTTGGAAATCTTCAATTCATGTTTTTCTTTTTTTCCAAATCTCTCATTCTATCTCCTTTAAAAGAAACACAAATTTGGGGTTTCAGGACCCAATTTAGCTCTTAGAATTAACTGTTGAATGCTAAATGAGCCTAAAAGAATATTTCCTATGTCCTGTGGTCACAAAGTGACTTCGTGTAATGGAGGGACAAGGAGAAACAAAAATAAATTAATACCTAGTAGAAAATGAAACAAAATACATGGCAAAAAAATGTGACCACCATTCTCTTGCCCTCTGTTTTCAAGAGCATTCCACATCCTTACTACTGTTCATATTTGGATCACGTCCATTCCCTCCCCCACCCCCCCAATCAGGAAAGCATACAGATTTTTTCAGAGAATCTAAGGTAAGACAACATGATCTCAAACACTGCAAAAGAATAACAGCAATTTTAGCTACTTCTGGGGAACAGAGGGGCTGTGAGAACAGCCAAAATAATTTTAATGTAAATCTAAAATTAAATGGCATGATACCATTTTGCAATACAAAAAAAAAAATGCTTATTTTTAAATATAGATGTACGGTATCAGTTAAAGCAATGAATTTATCTCTAAAGTACAAGCTGTTAAAGAGAATATTTATTTTATAAATTAAAAAGCAGAACTAAATCACACTAATTGGGATATTTTTGTCACCCCTGGGCAATGGCCACATGTGAATTCAACTGGTAACATACTAATATTCCTGCCAAGGTAACCTGGTCATAAGACATCCTCATAACTCTACAGAAAATATCTTCATAACTCTACAAAGAAAATATATGCAGGAAACCTCACTCCTACATCCAAACTTTAGAGCCAAACATTAAAGTCTTTAAGGGTTCCCGAAAATAGAATCTCAATTTATCTACAGAGATTAATCCAACCCCCTCTTTTTAAATGCAGACTCTGACCTTAAAAAAAGGCACATTCTATCTGTCTTGTAAATACACCCAAAGTACACCTGAATGTAGCCCAATTCTCTAAGTTCGATAGTTAGTCTTTCCCATAGACCAGGGGTCCCCAAATATCGGGCCATAAACCAGTACCAGCCGTGACCTGTTAGGAACTGGGCCGCACAGCAGGAGGTGAGCAGTGGGCAAGCGGGCAAAGCTTCACCTGTATTTACAGCTGCTCCCCATAGCTCACATTGCTGCCTGAGCTCCGCCTCGTCAGTTCCGCACCAGCATTAGATTCTCGTAGGAACACGAACCCTTTGTGAACTGTGCGTGCGAGGGATCTAGGTTGTGTGCTTCCTTATGAATCTAATGCCTGATGATCTCAGGTGGAGCTGAGGCGGGGAGCGGCTGTAAATACAGATGATCATTAGCAGAGAGGTTTGACTGCACAGAGACCATAATAAATCAATTGGTTTAAGACTCATCTCAAAGTCCTATCAGTGAGTGGCAAGTGATAATTAAGCTGCACCTGGTGGCAGGTTTTAAGCAAGAATCTGACACTTATTTTAGTCCACGTGGAGCCTGCCCATTATTTTATTTACCACTTCCATCCATACCTCTTTCTTACACTACGCAGTTGTCTCAGTCACAGTTTTGGTTAAGTGCACCTGCTAACCCTAGTATGTAGTGATTTGTGTAATCATTTCATTACATATTACAATGTAATAATAATAGAACTATAGTGCACAATAAATGTAACGCACTTGAATCATCTCAAAACCACTCCCCCCACCCCACCCCTGGTCCATGGAAAAACTGTCTTCCATGAAACTGGTCCCTGGTGCTAGAAAGGTTGGGGACCACTGCCATAGACCCTCAGCACTGACGAATGAAGAAAAGATAAAAAGCATAGATACTTTTTCTCATGAGAATATCACTGCTTTTTATCAACAACGTACTGTCATTTTTGCATTGGAAAGGCTCAGAACAGACATTTAAAATGTCCCTTATCACACGAACACGACAAAGGGAGAGTATGAATATGAGTGTGTAGATAAATTCAGGAACAGTTTGGCACCCAAAATAAATCACTTCAAAGATGACTTTAAGAAAAAGCAATTTAATTAAAATTCCAAGAGCTTGGGATTAAGGTAGAAAGGGCAGGGAAATAAAGGAACTAGAGGAGCAGAGCTAACAGCCCAAGTGAGTAAACTTAGCACAGACCTGCTGTGTTTATCTCTCTGGACGCTCAGTTTACTGCAGGATGCACATGAATGATCTCTAAGCCTGATCTTTAAGCCACAGGCTCAAATTATTTTATCAGGTTTTTCCTCAGACTGCTGTATCTTTAACAAACTGATAAATTACAGAAGCATTTTCAAATCTTCAACTATTTTCTGTATTTTTCTGGGACTAAAGTCATGTATGCAAGCAACATCTAATTATAAAAATATACACAAAAGTGCTATCAACACACATTTATGATAATATCAGTAAGTCAGGAATTACATAGTGATGATATGAAAATGAATATACATAGTGCAAGGGATGTGGGGGCCAAAGCACATGTTCCACTGCACACTGAAGAATGGAAGCATCATTAGGGTGGACAGCTATGCTTGTCTTATTGCCTTTGTAACTGTCTCTAGCCTCCAGTATAATGAAACAGGCACTGCATTAACATTTGCTGAATCCATAAATACACTTTCAAAAATGTTGCAAATAAGGAAATCAAAATGGCCATGGTTGTTTTAATTATCTGCTTCTTGCCGTGTGCCGTATCTCTACGCTACTTTCTGGTAAGGGCAGCGAACCCCAAATTCCACTTACCTGACTGCTCTCCAGATAACCTAATACAACAAACACCCTTCCAGTCCTATATTTTACTGAGTGGAACTATCCATTAACTTCCACACGTCTTGGATCCACATCAGTAGTAACTGTTAATTACAGCTTATGAGACCTTAAAAGTACTTTTTAATCAACACAGGTTGCCCTGTGCTCGTATTCTTTGAAATATTTAAAAATATTTTAAAAATATTAACTTTGCATTATCCAAAAATTACTATTACTCAATCATGTTGAATGATGATGTTCATCATACATTAATCATTGTTAAAGTTCACATGATAAGATAATGTGATGGACAGAACAAAACATGGGGATTTAGAGTATATTGGTATTGTTTCAGACCAAAAAAGAAAAAAAAATAAGCCTCCAGTAGACCTTGAAGGTCTAGCATGCATCTTTCCATCAGTTTATTACTGAAATATCAGGCAACACAAACATTTTATAAACAAAGCAGTTAAATGGTTAATTTCCTAGCTATATATTAGCACCATATAGCACCTTGGCAGCTACACATGAGAAGAAATTCTCAATTTTCCCTCATCAAATGTTTTTCCCATTTCTTCCCTACCACATTTGTTAGGACATGAAAAAAATATATGAATCAGTAAGAAAAATACTATAGAATCAATAAGAAACACTGTAGTGGGTTTTGAGCTTTAGATTTTCTTTGGAGGTTTAGGTACCAGTGTCTAATAAAGTCTTGTTCATGGGAGACACTCAACTCCAGCAATCCTCACTTCACGTCCACCTGACACTGATTGGCCTCTTCTGCCCACAGCCTAACGTTGCCCTGGGAACTGCTGCACCTATAAAATCTTAGAAGCCAATCTTCCAGCTTTCTAGTTCTCTCAGACCTTCATTCCCATTACATTTTCTCCGTAATCCAATAAAAACTTTGCTCTCTCAGTCTATAAACTCCTTCCTGACATTATTCTTTAATGGGAGAGGGAGAAAATAATCAAGAAAGCAAATAAATACAAACTTGAACTTCGAATGTACTATAAGGAAAACAGTGCTACAAAAGAGTTATAGGGAGGCCGATTTATATAGTGCGGCCAGAGGAAAACTCTCTGAGGAGTGACATTTAAGATAAGACATAATAGAGGATAAGGAGCCAACTGAGGGAAGAATAGGGTATTCCAGACAGAGGAAACAGCATGTACAAAGGCTTGTAGAGGAGAAAGGTCCTGGTCTCGTCTGGGCACGGTAAGGTGGCCAGTGTGGCTAGAACACAGTGGCCAAAAGATGGAAGAGAAGGAAAAGAAGTCAGAGAGGGTGACAGGAGCCACATCACACAAGGCTTTGTGAGCTGTGATGAGGAGTTTGGAACTTATGTGAATTGCAACCAGACTTCATCAAAATGTTTCAAGCAGGAGTATAACATGGTCAAATTTGTGTTGTTCAAGATGACCATGATTGAGGCATGCAGAGGCAGAATGGATGTGGGAGGTTTTTGACACTCTGTCTAGTACAGAGACTGACACATGGTAAATGTCCCCAAAACAGATGACAGAATCAATGAATAAATGAGGCAACAACTTTTGAAAGTTGTTGTCAGCTGGAAGTGGAGTCACAAATTAGTTTTCAAATGATTAGTCTGGCAATGTGTTTTAGACTACAGAGAATCTATGATGGGAAAGCATTAGTCAGAGACCCTGACTATCTGGTCCACTAAGATACATTCCACAGATGACTATGTGTTCTGAAAATTGACAGTCAAGCTTTATAGGCTTTCAATATTCCAAAACACAATAACAGAATAAGAATCTTATTTATGTAAAAAGGATGAAATCACTCTGTGTAAACCTGTTCCTCAAGTTTAATAAGCATCTTTCTTTATTTTGTATCTGGCTAAATATGTGTTTGTAATGTGCTATGTATGTATGTATGAAATGCATGTGTTTAAAGATGCTAAAGATTGATGGTCAATCAAAAAAAATGAAGAAGAAAAAGCCAAAGTTGTTAAAAGCTGGGAAGTGAGCCAGTTCGCAATCACTAAAGGAACTGCTTAAGCTGAGCTCCTTGTCGCCGCGCTGGTAATGAGCATTCCTCAAAGGACGCCACTTTGCACAGTTCAGTCCTCTCTGATGCAAAAGATGTCGCTTCTGAATCAGGCTGACTTGTTGTTTTTAAAAAAGTGTCAATAAAATTAAGCTCAACCTATTCACTGATTACAAGAACAATAAAAATAAATGGTGGCCTTATGTTGTAAAAAGTCTATCAAATATATAGCAGTACTTTTGAGAGATTTAGCTCTGAATTTGATGTTCATTGCATTTTTTTTTCATTTTCTTTTTATGGAATGACATAAGAGGGATAATGGGGTGAAAAATTCAACAGTTCTTAGTAAGAACTGCTCAAAAGTAATAAAGAGAAAGATGTTTTCTTGTAGTAAAGTGGAGCTTTTTAAAAATACATATTTTTAAGTGCAACATGAACAGATTATTATCATATAAATTCACATTCTCTTGCTTTACAAAAAGTTTCAAGGAACAATGAAACTCTAGACATAGTAATATCAATTTATTATTTCTAGTTCCAATGGAAACATGTATTAAACCTACTGAGGCCAATCATACAGGCACAAGTGCAAGGCAAATATACTTAAGGAGAAATCATGTAATTTGTATCTCTAGTAAAATGAGCTCTGAGATATCAGAGTAATAGCCAAAAGAACCCACAAATCACTGTGGAATGTTCTCTGAACTTAATAGCCACCAATAGTATTATAAAAACAAAGCAAAAACATTTTAGAATCCCACATTTGGCATTTGCCATGTGCAAATGAACATCATGCATTTTAGAAAGATGAAATCTGAGAAAAGGCTAGACAGAAGGAAAGAGGGAAGGAAGGAGGGAAGGAAGAGAGGGAGGGAGGAATAGAAAAGACTGGTTTACGTATAGTGAACATTGTCTTGTGCAATAAATCTCAGTATTTAAAAATCAATAGCAATCTCCTAAATAAGGTCCTATAAATAAAAATACATACATTACTTTTTTACAAAGCTGTTAGTTATGCAGAAATTGTGACCTCAAGAGAGAGAATTAGATGTAAGGTTAAAAACAATCAGCAAATATTTGTTAGGACTCTACTATGTTCTAAGCACAATGCTAAGATTGATAAGAAAAAAGTTAAATTTTAATTTATTTTGACAAGAATTTATTGTGCATTACTGTCGTGCCATGTACTAAGATAAACATTGGGGGACATAAACTAGATAAGATGCCACTGTGGCAAAACAAATTGTTTGTAATATAATTAAGGGTAACACATGCTACAGAACTGGCATTACAAGATTAAAAATGGGCCAAATGAACAGTACAGATACGTGTGCTAACAGTTTCCAGAACAGAGATCATTTAGGCTTAGCTGGAGAGAGAAGTTTTCAGAAACGAGATGAAAACTCACTTGAGCTTGAGCAGTGACTGGAGAGACATCGAAAAGTGGATGCAGTTAACAAAGGTGACAGGCAGAAATTCACAAGGTCAATTTGGGCTCTGAAAAAACCTGAGAGTTTGATTTTGAGACAAGAGGAGATAATGAATGAGAGGTAGGCTGAGCCCAGAAAGGGAAATGCCCCTTAATGGAAGTTGTTTTGTTGAATACTTTGGAGTGATGAAAATGCCTTGGACCTAGAAAGAGATGGTGGGCATGCAACACTGTGATGGTTATGTGAATTTCACCTCAGTCAGTTTTTTAGTGTTGATGGTGGTGATGCAAATTATCGTTACTGTTAATCGCAAAATACTGGAAATATCTAAATGTCCAACCATGTAGACACTGGATGTTGGAAATCTAAATGATAATATTGATAAGCTGATATGATTAAAAATGTGTATTCTCTAAGTACATAATGTTACAGGAGAGTAATCAATGACATAAAAATAAGTTTGTGGCGTATTGTGTGAAAAAACAAATCCCCAAACAATACCATATCAAATCTATAATTAAAAAGACTGGAATGATGTACTTCAAAATGTTAAGTGTCATCTGTTAGAATCATGAATGATTTAAATTTTCTTCCTTTTAATTATTTCTCATAACAAACATCTAAAAGTGATTTTTAAGATAATTTTATTAGAAATGTGTTTTTATGTAAAAAATTGTATTGGGATATATTCATCGTAGATATAGAAATTAGCAAGACAATTCATGATCTTTTTCTAGATAGAGCCAGGCATTGAGTAAAAGATCTGTATACAATATGTTACTTTTCAGTAGTAACTTATAACATTTGCTGGAATTTAAATGAGCTTTATGTGAACAGCTTACTCCATAGCATATGTAAATTTTCAATAATTTTCTTTCTTTTTTTATCTCATTTATTTTCAAGTCTACCCCAAAGTGACAGCATGAAAACCAGCCTATTTCTAGTATTGTCTTTCTGTTTATAATTCCTCTCAAATAACACTGACTTCCATGTAATCTCTGATCTTCCTCCTTTCCTTTTGCCTTTGATACCTGTTTTCCATTGAAGGTGCTGCCAGAGAGGGGTCTTCCTCTCACAATATGAAGTTAGCGACCATTGTTCACTTCCTCACTTCTTCATTCTTAACAACTCTCCTTGAATATAGTTAACTCACGTCACTACAATAATGAACTACAGGTTATTTTCACTTCTCATGATTACCATGGTGGGGGGAAAAATAAAGCAGTCAGGTTAAACCCTTAATTCAAACTTCCTCCACATTTTATGAAACCATCAATAAATGCCCAGATGATATTTTACTGTAAGATGAGCAAAAGCACATATCTTCAGCTGCAGCCCCTTTCCTGGTGCATTCATGGATTCCAAAATCAGAGCCCACAGTTCGGGAGCTGCACACGGTTGCATCTTGTTTTGAGTTTTTGTTTGCAAACTGTCAGTAAGATCAGAATAAATTGCATGATATGCAGTCCAATATGTATATTCTTGAGCACATCTCAATGTATCCACCAAAAAATATTCATAGCTGCAGGTGTACAAAAAAAAAGGCAGAATTATGGCTTGATTTGCCTTGATAAGCATGGCAATTTTCTGTACACTTTTCATAAAGTGCTAATCAATTTCAGCTCAAAATAGATTGAAACACCCAACAGATTGCTGCCATAGTCCACAAATGTTTGTCATTCGTAGGCTGTGGCAATAATGTGAATTCTGAGAAAGAAAACTGCAACCGCATTGTACCTTGTAAAAATCCCTTTCATTTGCCTTAATAACCCTTGAAGAAATGCTTAGAATTATTTTGAATTCACTTGTTTGAAATTTCCATTTTTTTCTTGCTGTATCTAAGTATTGCTTTAGTAATATCTGTTTTAAGTACGGTTGTGGATGGATTATATTTAAAACTCAGGGTAATGGCATTTAAGAATCAGCTATCACATCCACATTGTTTAACATTCTCCTAAAATATAATTACAGATATCACACACAACTTGGAGTTGAATCATCACAAATTCTGCAATAAATTACTTTGTCCATATCTTCAACTGTTAAATATAGTATAATTTTTTAAAGTATTTTGTCAGTATTCTAGTCCTTGCACTAAGACTACTTCACAAACACTTAGAGGTGCTCATATTCTTATTAATGCACCTTTTCCAGTAGCAGTGATCCTGCTACATGAATCACTCTTCTGCCCAGGATGTTTTGCCAAACCCAAGTGCCAAAATTTGGCTGACAGTCACAATCCTATGGGGAACCTCTGCTCAAAACTAAGTATATACTTTCCCTTTCATTACGTGTAAGAAATAACTGGTAATGACATTTAGATCTAGGTATGGTATGCTTTCCATGGAATTTAATAAAATTAAATGAGAATAGGTAATAATTTAAGTTTTCACACCCTTTTTCAAAACTACAACAATGATAATATAATTTGCGGGTAATAAAGCTACACAATTTGGCTAAAAAGAGTACTTAAAACTTGCAACTTGAAGCAACCTGTGTGATCATCTGTCAAAAACTGCCAAACAAGAGGCAGTAGAGAGTAGCCAACACAGGCTCTGCAGTCAGAAAGCCTGAGTTCTCATGATGACTGCTATTAAATACGTCATCTTGAACAGGTGATCTGTCTTCGCTACGTCTGTTTCCTCATCTATAAAATGGGGAGTATGAGAATAACTAACTCAGGATGAAGTGAGCTAATATATGCAAGACTCTGAGGATTAAATGAGATAATACATGCCAAAGTAGATTCTACCTAGCAAAGTAGGTTCTAGTCGATTCTCTCAAGTGTTAACTTTACCACCATCACACTCATCATCATTTGGAAGAGCAGCTGTAGACTCACAGTCTGAGTACAATGGTAAGTGTTCTTGCTGCTTTAGAGGAATTGTCTGCCAAGTGTCTGTTTCTAGGTGTGGGTCCTCCTGTGTCACATATATTAACCTTCCTTTCAAAAGAGAGGATAACATGTTTGGAAATCAAATCAGCTCTGCATGAGATGGTAAACCCCTTGGCCCAAATTTCCATCTACAAATTCTACTAAAATAAGAATGGAAAGGGCATGTGAAAGATAGGAAACACACTTAGAAAGTATGTTATTAACTCTCTGCACAAATGGAAAATTGTCACCTTTTGCATATTCCAGACCTAATATAATAGTAGCTATCTGTGTTTATTGGGAAGCTGCTCCCATGATGTTGTTCTTCCAGCTCATTAATCTAGTCTCTGGAATTTTGCTACACAATCACCTTTACTAGCCATTAGATTTTTCAGGAGCCACTGAGGAAAAAGTTTTCACATTCTCATCTTGAAAATCTAAATTTGATGTCATTTCAAGAAATTCATTTTATTTACCCAGTGAAAAAAGAAAATTATACCATGCAAGTAAAACTCATTAATGTCCTTAAAATGTAACCACAAAAAAATGCATTTCAAATCATCTTAAATAATGACTACAATCCAAAGGAAAACAGCTGATGGCTCTGACTCAAAATAAATCCCTTTGCTGTCTCTACACCGAGTATGTTCCTTCTCTATCTTCCCCTTTTGAATATTTCTGTTAGGTAGCTGCTACAGAGCAAAGCGATGTACAAAAACAGTCAAAACAGAAACATAGTCAAGTGAATTGTATGTATGCATGTATTTAAAAAGATGTATGTATTTAGATGTTGTTTTCCTGGGGTCATAATAGAGTCATTTGCTAGTTTCCCCTTAACATTCTATTAGATTGTAAGTATTTGTGTTTTTCTTCAAAATGCCAACATACCAGCACCAACAACTTCATGAGATGAAATATCACCTCATTCACTTTTCCAAAGACAATTTAAATACAAGTTATGTATGAAAGTTCAAAACACTGTATTACAAGTAAATTTGATGTTGCTTATACTACTACTTTTCTTTTATAATTAGAGGCACTTCCTCAAGGAAATGCTTTTGGAACTATAGCTAGATATTAAGTTAAAATTCAATTTTAAAAGAGGTTACTGATTCAGAAAAACAGGTTAATTACATACTGCATGTTCTACAGAAAGCAAAACAAGATCACAACACACACAAAAATGTTTTGTACACAATATTCAACATGCATTTGTGAATTCATTTGAATAACTGTCCTTTAAATGTAAAGAATGTTTTAAATATGTTTTAAAAAGTGCCTGAACATATCATATAATATAGCTGTTAGCCTTTTTTGTCAGTAATTTACACAAGTAGGGGTGCAGTCAACCCAGAAATGGGAAAGAAAAACCACAGTAAAGAGAGAGATAATTAATATTATGTTCATATTAAATATTTTTATATTAAATGTTATTCTTATCTTTATAAAATGTATATTATTTTTATGTTTTATTAATACAGTAGTATATATATTTGGATTATAAGATCAAATGTTTTCACAAATAGTGTATGTGTGCAAAGGTTTGAAACTAAATTAATAAGTGTATTAGTCTTTATAGCTGTAGAGATTTACCCTGAGAGATGCAGAGATGCAATGCACTTATCTTAGAGAAACTTCTGAACTTTCTTATGCCTCAGTTTTTACATCTATAAAATGGAGATAATGACTTGTGCACAGATAGATAATGTTTTCTCCGTGGAGGGGCGGTTCACAAATGTCTAGACAGTAGGAAGTACTATCACTATTAAGATGCAGAAGTCATATTTTAAACAGAAAATAACTCTTTGCTACTATGTGGAGACACTGGAACCCTGATACATTTCTGGTGGGAATGTAATATGTTCCAACTGCTGTGAAAAACAGTTTGGTGGTTCCTCAAAAAGTTAAACATAAATTTACCCAGCAATTCCACTCCTAGGTATATACCCAAAATAATGAAATACAAGTACTCAAAGAGTTACTCATATACCCATGTTCATAGCAGTATTATTCACAATAGCAAAAAGCTAAAAACAAAACACTGTGCTTACACAAATGCATGAACAGACTGTGGTATATAAATAAAATGAAATATTATTCAACCATACAAGAAATGAAGTTTTAATATATGCTGCACCATGGATGAGCCTTTAAACATTATGCTAAGTAAAATATACCAGACACAAAAAGACAAATATTGTCTGTTTCCACTTACATGAAGTATTTTGAGCATGTTCAGAGACAGAAAGATTAAAAGTGGCCAGCAGTTACAGGGATGAGGGAAAAGAGGGTCATTGCTTAATTGGTACAAAATTTCTGTTTGGGGTGATGAAAAGGTTCTGAAACTAGGTAATGGTGTTGGTTACACAATCTTATGAATGCACTCAATGACACTAAATTGTACACTTAAAATGATTAACGTGGTAAATTTATGCTATGTTTATTTTATCACAATAAAAAATTTTGTTAAATAAAAATAAAATTACAGTATTATTTCTTCTCCAATATAATTCTTTGTCTTTCTCATTTGAGGACATGTCCATTGATTTTTAGAGAGAAGGAAGGAAGAGAGAGAAACATTGATGTGAGGGAGAAACATCCATCAGACTGCCTCCCATACGACCCCACACAGAGGATCAAACCTGCAACCTAGGTACATGCCCTGACCAAGAATCAAACTGGCAACCTTTTGATGTATGGGACAAAGTTCCAACCAGCTGAGCCACACTGGCCAGGACCCAATATAATCCCTTCTACTCTATTCTGCTCATCTTCATAGTTAAAATTCTTAAAAATGTCATCTTCCCTCATAGACTCCACTTCTGATCTAACTTAGCAACCCACTTCAGCCTGGCCCAGCACACAGCACTCCTCAAATGCCTTCCACCAAGCACACTGCCCAGCACTGTCTGTCAATCCCTTCCCTGTTATGCTCACCGACTACTGCCTCATTCTAAACAAATTTCCTTCATTTCCTGAAACAACACTCAAGGTGTTTCTCCTCTACAAAAATCTTGCATCGTTCCTCACTGCCACCAGAACCATATTATAAGGTGGCATATACCTTCATTTCATAATGTCTTCTTACCTATGGTGTCTCTTTACCTGCCCCCAAGCACTACGATCCAAGCATCGTCAGCTACTCTGTTACTAAGCCTGTTCTCTGAGCCCTACAGGCCGACCATCAAACCTGGACTTTGGGAGTGAAAAAGAAACCACGAACTCCAGCACAACAGGCATAAAGGACTACAGGCAGAACAGAAGCTTGCCCTGCCTACACACCTCTGCACTTATTGTTACCTCCATTTTCTCCTCCAACCGTTTCACCCAGTGGACTTCCACTTCTCACAGAACTAAGCTCGGGTTCTTCCATAAAGTCTGTCCGGAAGCCCTATAACAGAAACCCTAAGCTCTCAAAACTTCCTATCTTTTTTCAATTCACACTTAATTTTGCCCTTTTCATAATCCTTATGATACTTTATAATCATTTTTCTGTGTATTTGTTACTCTCCTCCCACCCCATTCCAATCCAATGGGCTCTAGACTCCTTGAGGACTAGACTTAACATCATTATATATGTGAACCCTGCTCAGTCTCTGACACAATAGCAAGCAATCAGTAAGTATCTGAATAGACAAATGTTTCTGGGTTATAAAGCAAAGGGCCTCTGTTAAAAACATATTTGGACATGCTGATTTCAGTACTTTAGTTAGTTCTTAGCTATTCTATCAAAAATAACTTGCTATGTCCAATATTTTCCACCAAAAAATAAATATGACAATTTAGGCACAAATCACTTGTCACTGAACCTTAACTATTATTTTTTATATATCTAAATTGATCAGTAAACATGTACTATATCAAAACCCTATTTAAGGTCCAAGACCAATCCTAGGTAATCTGTAGAAACAATGATAGCTAAAAATAAATAAGCTCAAGTCTAAAAACTGTATTTTCTCCAACTTTCTTCTTTATTCTACTAAAATACACATAATATAACATTTACCATCTTAATCATTTTTTACTGTACAATTCAGTGGGGTTAAGTATATTCACATTGTTGGGCAACCAATCTCCAAAAATTTTCATCTTGTAAAACTGAAACCCTTTAACTGTTAAAAAAAAAAACAACTACCAACTTCTCACTCTTCCCAGCCTCTGGCAACCACCATTCTACTTTCTGCTTCTGTGGATTTGACCATCCTAGATACTTCGTGTCAGTGGAATCACACAATATTTATATTTTTGTGACTGGCTTACTTACACTTTAGCATAACACCCTCATGGTTCATCATGCTGGAGAATGTTTCAGAATTTCCTTCCTTTTTAAGACTGAATAATATTCCACTGTATGCATGTACCACATTTTGTTTATCCATTCATCCATCAATGAACACTTGGGTTGGTTCCATCTCTTGGCTACCGTGAATACTTCTACTATAAATATGGCCTCCAGTTTCTTTTAATCACAGAAACTAACAATATCATAATCATTAAAAAAAAGAAATAAAAGTTTACAGAAATGTATTTTACCATGTGTACAGTCATTGCTTTTTCCTATAGATATTATTTTTAGATGAAATTTTATCTTTGTGACTCACACTTCCACTCACAAACATATGTTCAACACAGTCCAAACACCATGTCTGCTCTAAAAATGAATATTCATTCACTTTAATGACAAAGTAGCTCTTTTCAGCTTCATTTAGAAGGAACTCACTTTGGGAAAACACTCACTTTCTGATTTCTGGTATATTTAATTGACAGGAGTCATAAAATACTTTTTTTCATGCACGAATATGTAAATGATGACTAACCCTTTAGGGTTGCATCGAAGATTTACCACCAAAATTTGCACAGTCCAAAGACCCCAAGACTGGGAACAAAGATAAGCAAAAACGAACCGAGAACACAATTCACAATTATGAACTTCTGCAATCTGTCTTTGCTCACTGCTCTCAGATACATCATTGTCAGCATCTGACCCCGTTAGGTGGCTGATAAGAGGATTTTGAAGGCCAGCAGATTTTATTTTTAACCTCTCCATATGGTTGACCTTCTAGTTTCAATGTGAGCATCATCTGCAGAGATGATCATCAAATGGCAACTCCTACCCTAAAATGTTCTGCGTAATTTGATCAACTCAACAGTGATACTCAGTTAAAAAATAATATGTAGAGTGTGATCTTCCACTTACATTTTAAAAGTTCTGCAGGGCAACAACAGAAACTGCAAGTATAATTTACTGATAATAGAATTAAAATTTTTTTTAAACTGTATGCAATGTTGTACTTATATAATGAATAAAAGTTTAAAAGTAATTTTTGCTGTTAAGATTTTCTACCAGCTGACTTCTTTTTTAATGTGAAACATATATGATGAATTCCTCAAATTTAAAACTGAACTCAAATATGAAAATTAGTGACTTTATTAAAAAACATAGAAATGTACTTTGATAGATTAATATTTCAAGTCTAACGTTAGCTATATCAATGATTACTAAATATAACACACTTAATACAATCTTTAAAACTGAAAGAGATACAAATTATCTTATGTGCAACTTATGGTCCACAATTTTATAAACTCATTAACCTTAATGACAAAGACAGCAGAGATGATTTTCCACATATGAAAATTTTGCATAAAATATAAAATTATTCAGCCACATATTTATTCAACAAACACTTAATAGATGCCCATTATGTTATAAAGACAGATTCAAAGAATAATCTAATAAAACAGAAGAGAAAGGTAGTCTCATCACATCAAGGACTTCAGGCTGGTGACAAAGAAGTATGGAAGCAGCTCACTGAGAGTGGAAGTGAAGGAAGCTGGGAGTACAGAATGGAGCAAGCACAGAATTCTGCCCTGAAAAGTTTAAAAAAAAAAAAAAAGAGGCATAGAGGCATCCTACAAAGACAGCAATAAGTCAAGTCTTGAGAATGAGTGAAAATTCACCTGGGGTGAAGCCCAGGGTTTCCATAGTGAAATGACTAGTCTCCAGGCAGAGGGAAACAGCAGGGGAAGGCACAGAGGCCAACAAAACCTGTTTAAAATATTTTTTCTTTGTAGGCTCTATTCCTCAGTGCTCAGAAACTAAAATGTATAGTTCTATTTACTTCTGAGGTGACCTTTCAAAGGACACTATTATTCAAAATGGCAAAACAGTGTAATTCTTTTAACATTTATGATCTCCTACTTATCCCATATGTTTTGGGCCCAGGAGACTCTTCCTTCATATTCCTTTGTAAATTTCCATTTGCTCTGGACTTAAGAATAACACCATATACCAATTATGGGACCAAAGGGCAACTCCATATATTTATCCAAGGCAGTTTGTAGAAATAATTATAATTTAAAAATTCCTAATTTCCTGAGAAACCTTGACTAAGAACAGCATTTAGCTGGGTTAAGGGGGAATTCCCAATTCCTTAAGTAAAGGATTAAACCCTTTACTTTCTGACACAGTTGTTGGACTGTGTTCATAGACTACCTGAGCTATCAGAAAATACTCCCTAATGTCCATGCAAAGCCCCTTCAGCAACAGCAGAAACAGCAGAACAAGGAATGAAGAAAAGGAGAGGAAGAGACTTGCTCCCCACTCTGATGAATTCTTGCACAACAAAAGCTCATAGTAAGTTCTAGCCGCTGGCAAACACTGTTACTCATTAATATTCTAAAACTCAATGGAATTTAAGGGTGTACCTGGTATGTTGAACAGAACAAATTGCTTCTGTGCCCTGGCATTCTTTTAATGCTTAGCAACAGCTGCCAAAATTGAAAAGATATGAAACCAGAACATAAAGGATTTATATTATCTCTAAACATAGGTACATCTAGACCCACGTAGAACATGAAAAGATTTCAGATGAAAGTCAATTGTAACTGCTTCTTACTCTCTCTCCCCCTCTCTCCTCCAACCAAAAGAAACAAAAACATAGTTCCACTAAATTAATGACTTGTCTTTTATGACAACAGAATGTGGATGAAGAACCTGTCAGTGTGTTCAAATGAACAAGTTTATTTTCAAAAATCACATTTGAGAAAGAGTTCCTGGAAACACACTCAACTATGCAATGATAAAAACCTACTCTGCCTAGCACCATCTGCTGACACCCTTCCCGACAATTCTCTTAATATAATAAACCGTACTTGCCAAAAAATGTAAGGGAATCAGCAGGATGTAACCACACCCACGGTCCATGTATACTCAGAGATTGCAAATTCTATAGCTATTTTGCAACAGAACAAAAGATGAACTGAGCAATTACATTTGTTAGTCAGCCACATTTAATTTATCACAGTATTAGTCATCCAGATTGGTCTGTGATGGTAAAATAAAAACATGAATTGTAGTTGTTCTCCCTCCTCTGATGGTGCTGTCATTTTAACACCAATGATTGATATTTGACATGAAGCAGTTTCTGGAAAAGAACTTGTGCACCTCTCAATGGCACATCTGGTAGCTGCAGATGGTGAGGTTTAGCATAATTTTCCCAGCAACGATATGCCAAAGCATAACGTAAAATAAGACTTCTGCCCGATGTCAACTGTTTGTTTCTTGCCGAAGTTAATATAACATCTTCTAGAGGTGGTTCTAATGCTTACTATCAGCTCAAACTACATGAAAAAAACTCAGAAAGCATTCCTGATGGCCCTGGGGGTAGACATGAAATAACTGTTAAGGCAGCTGATTGCCACTATTGCTCTCCCCTCCTCCTGCACAAAGACGGTCAAGCTCTCCACTAAGGAGGTAAGAGGGACACGAAGGGTAGTCAACATAATGTATGCTCTCCACAATGCGTGGAGATTCGAGCGGTTTTATATCTGCAGTATGTGTGTATTTAATATGTCCACATTACCTATGCGGTAGGAGCAAAAATTTCTTTCAAATAAACATTAAATAAGCTATCTGCTCTGTAGGGACAAGAATACTATGAAAAAACTGAGCGTCTAATCTATGGAAGGAACTCCATGACAAATATGAAAGTATGTAAGGTATACAGCCTTTCCTCACAGGCTTTAAATAAAATCAAAGAGAGAGAAAAAGTTATTAATATACACAATGTATTGTCATAAGTGATTTGATCTCATTCATTAAGACTTCCAGCGATGTATAAATGTCATATGAGTGGAAAACACGTAATAATACAGGAAGGCCGGCATCTTTATGTATCAACTTTTACATGGAATAGGTGGAAAAGGCATCCATGGTGGGAGATACCATAGGTTTGACACCTGCAGCATAGGTTGCATTTTGGTAAGCAAATATTTTTAAGAGAAGAAAAATCTCAAACCTGAAATGGTTTAATTTAAGGTTAACAGGAGAACAAATCAATTGGTATTTGAGGAAATCTGGGACATCCATACTGACCAAGAGGGTTGACGCAGGTGAGTAATGGAAATGAAATTTCACATAGCAACAAAATTGAAAAACTAGGAGTGATTAAAAGAAGATACACCACACAAATAGGAAATTCAGTTCCTAGATGATGCATAATTCATGATTATTATAACACTAACTTATTTATAGCTTACCTAGTTCCAAAATTCCCAGTATTTATTTATACATACTCAATCCTGTCTCTGAAATGATTAAAGAAAGAGTTCACAAAAAAAGTATACCACTTATAGGATGAAAATAACTTGGTGGGTAAAACTAGGCGAAGCCAACCTGTGTTATACAAGAAGTCACAATGAACTAAACCTTGGAAACATGCATCTTCTCCTATCCCCAAACTGTGCTCCTAATGCGGGCAAACATCGCACAGGGGTCCCTGTTGCGTTCTCTTCAGATTAAGATTAGTGACAACAGCAGCTTTGTCCTCGTAGTGCTGGAGCTCTTGATGCTCCTAGCCTAACATGACTGGAATTATGACTACAAAGGTAACTGTATTTCACATCTACAGGAGGTCCATTCTCCAACCAAAATTTTGATGAAGATTTGTAGTTGCAATGATCTCTACCAATGTTTCTCCAGGTAATATACTAACAACTATTAGTATTAGGCACAAAAGTTTTCATTTACATGAAAAAGTCTGTGTGAAACAACATCTAGTATCATTAGTTGATAATGAGGTACTAGGAATATCCTTCTAGAAATATTTTGTTCATATTTTAAACCCTTTTTTTCCCCTGAAATTTTGGCCAAGACCATAGACATAAAAGAAAAAAAAAAGAAATGACAGTATCATCATTTGCAGGATAACTGCACATTTAAATAGAGAAGCAACTGAAAAACTACTACATAAGTAGTTATTCTTGACAAAAAAAAAAAGATATGTAAATGAATATAAGCCTATCTTCCTACTAATTATTAGCTAAATGATCATAAAACAATTGCTTCACTCTAATTTCCTCATCTATAAATATAAGGAAAGTGCCTAATATATATTATATTATTGTCCTTAAGGAAAAAAGAAAGGTATTGGAAAAATCAGGCAAAAGGTCAACATACCTAAATGATTTTAAGTTATAAATTCAGGTAAATCAATGAAGAATTTTCAAAATGGGAAAAGGTATCAGTTTAAAGCTATACCAATATTATTTATAGTAGCCAAAATATGGAAGCAGCCCAAGTGCCCATCAGTAGATAAGTCAATAAAAAAAGCTGTGGTATATTTATACAGTGGAATACTACTCAGCCATGAAAAAGGAACTCTTACTTTTTGTGACAGCATAGATGGACCTGGAGAGCATTATGCTAAGTGAAATAGCCCAGTCAGAGAAAGACAAGTACCACACAATTTTACTTCTGTGTGAAATCTAATGAACAAAACAAACCAACAAACAAAATAGAAACAGACTTATAGCTGTAAGAGGGGAACTAGTAGGGAGATTGGTGAAAAAGATGAAGGGGTTAAGCAAAACAAACAAAAAATCAAAAAACAACAAAAGACCTCATAGACAGACAATAGTAAAGTCATTATCAGAGGGAAAGGGAGGTGGGGGATGGTAGAAGAAGGTAAAGGAGGAATAAATGGTGATGGAAAGAGATATGACTTGAGGTGGTGAACACACAATACAATATACAGATGATATATTATAAAACCATATACCTTAAACCTTATATAGTTTTATTAACCAATGTAACCCCAATAATTCAATTTAAAGAAGCTATAGGCTGCCAAATGACAATTTCATCCTTTACAAATCCTTTTTGAGCATTTAGAAAATAACACAGTCAGGAATGCTGTCAAAGGCAGTCTTACTTAGCCTATGCTAAAAATCCTTTCAGTCATCCAGTAAGAATTTACAGAGCATATATTCTACACAGACACACTTCTAGGCCTACAATCTGTCCAGAAAAAGTCCAGCCATTGTTAATATAATGAGAATGGTTTGTGCAACATCGATGTAACCTGGCAGCCAAGGAGAGTGGGCTGAAATGCACATGCATGAACAATAACAACTTCACTGTGGGGGTGGTAGACACTGTTGATTGAGCATGTGTACTGTGTGGCCATCACATTCAAAATGACTGAGTGAGTAGAGTAATGAATCTGCATTAAATTTTGTGTTAAGTTTGAACATTCCTCTGTGGAAACTATCTGGATGACTCAGAAGGCTACAGGCACGGGCAACTGGTGATTGGCAGCTTCATCACAACTACACACCTGCTCATGCATCACGTCTCGTGCAGAGTTTTTTGGCGAAACATCAAATCACCCAGGTGACTCAGCCCCACAACAGCCCAGATTTGGCACCCTGCAACTTCTAGGTTTTCCCAAAACTAAAATCGCCTTTGAAAGGGAAGAGATTTCAAACCATTGATGAGATTCAAGAATATATAATAGGGCAGCTGATGGCAACTAGGAAAACTGTGTGAGGTCCCAAAGGGCCTTTTGAAGGCGAGTGAGGTGTCACTGTGCTATGTTAAGTGTTTCTTGTACCCTGTATCTTCTTCAATAAATGTCTCTATTTTTCACATTACATGGCTGGATACCTTCTGAACGGACCTCATCTAAGGAAGAAGAAAAGTGTCCTTGTAGAACACAGAATCCAACAAATTACACTGTGGTAAGACAATAATGTGATACGTGCTACTGAAAAAAAAAAAGAGGTACACAGAAAAAGTCAAAGGTCTATACTACTCTACCATAAAATAACTAAGATCATCTCACCATAAAAACTGCTCTTTGGAGATGAAATATGACATAATCACGTACTCCCCAAAATGATCAGAAGCACAGAAGCATACCCTAGGCTGCAAACTGAGAATAACAGCAGTAATGGCTAGCAATACGCCAGGAACTTAGGGAATTCTAATCTGAAGATGCCAATGCTCATAAAAATACTTCAGTCCTGTCCATTCTCACTGACTCTTGAAAAGGGAAAGTTTTGGACATAATCCATCCCTAAAAAATATAGAAAATCACTTAAACTAAAAATCTTCCACTGGTAATTCTCTAAGAAATAATTTGTATTACATCTATGAACTTCTTCAAAATCAATATAGTTATGTTATTAATATTACCATGAAAGTCTTTTAATATTTTTGCCAATATTATATCAAATGCAGTTCTCTCTAGACATGATTCTGTTCTCCTAAGACAAAGCAAAACACTGCTAGTTTCTGACATGCTCAGATATTTCAAATGTTTTATTTTTTCTCACTGCTGAGAACTTTTATAAATTCTCGCTATAAGTCAAAGAATAAATCTCTATGCTCTGGCTGGTGTGGCTCAGTGGAATGAATGCCAGCCTACAAACCAAAGGGTCATTAGTTCAATACCCAGTCAGGGCACAATCCTGGGTTGTGGGCCAGGTCCCCAGTGAGGGGTGCACGAAAGGCAACCACACATTAATGTTTCTCTCCCTCTCCTTTCCCTCTCTCTAAAAATAAATAAAATCTTTTTTTTTAACTTTTTTAAAAAGAATAAATCTCTGGGTAGCATCTTTTAAAAGTGAGAACCCAATCAAATAAGGAGATTTGATTATTAGGACCATATCAAATAATCCAGAACCCTATCTAGACTTGATTCCTGCCCATAACTTACTGTTTACTCACTAAGTCCCCTAATCCTCAGTTCACCTATCAAACAAATATGCTGGGAAGAATTACAAATGTGGCCCAGTACCTGATATAATAAATGTTACCCCAAAACAAATATGTTTGTGTCTGTGTAGGTAGACAGACAGATAGATAGACAAAGATAAATGGTAACTCTGGACAGTGTAGAGAATAAAGGTGAGTCAAACAACAACCTTAGAAAACCCAGATTTACTCCAAGGGCAATCGCAGGACTGAACTTCTCTCTGAACTTCCCTTTGACTCTGCTCTCCCTTTTTACCAGTCATACGGTCAAAGATAAAACACCCAAGGATCTTCCAAAGAAAGGAAATCTTCCACTACAATAACTCTTCCTAGAGAAGACACTGCCTAAGAAGCATGTGAACGGATGAGAGTGCAAACACAACCCAAGTGTACAAAGAGACCTGACTGCTGTTTGACATTGCAAACTCTGATAAACAAAGACATGTAATTTTTTATGAAACTGATCCACCATTGTGAAAGTAAGTACTTCATATGACTGAAAAGTATATCTATCACGATGGTCAGTTTCTTTTGTCATTTTATCTGCACTTCACCTAATATTAAATATCAAGAAAGAATCCCTACCGAAGCGTTAACCAAGTATTTAGCAAATGTCTGCTATATTGCAGGCACTGTTCTACATACTGTGGACTTATCAAGGAAGAAACGTACTGATGCACAACACCTCCTATCACAGGGCACACATATAGCAAATAGATGCTAGCAGGATGCCCAAAAACAGCCATGTAGTATCTGCAAATGTAACATGAGCATAAATACCAATGGTGTGGCAGAGGTACAGCCTGCTCAAAAATGGAGTGACTTTTTTTCATATAAAGCAGAGCCACCACAGATGGCAACAGCCTCTGGCCAACTCAGCAGCACAAACCAAAAAATCTGGTTAGAAACACTTTTCTTCTCACTCTCTCCCTAGTATAACACACACAAGTACTATTACACTGTTACAGTCCATCACCTACAGTCAGGAGGCCTTCCTGCTCTCTCTTCATATACACAAATAAGCCTCTCCCTTCAGGGTCTATTGCAACGATTACCTCTTCCAAAAAGGGTTTCATGATTTCTCTAATTGATAGAACTGCCCTCCTTCGTCTCTCAAAGGGATGGTTTCTCCCAATCTGCATTTACTACAGAATAGTAAATTTTTACTTGTTTCTAGACCATTTTGTTTTCATACATGTGGTAAATTTCTAAAGGCTGTGTATACCATACCCCTTATTTAGCCATGACAGAAAATATACATTGCCTGAAAAACAGAAGGTAGTGGAAAGATACCTAAGCAATTAAATTCAGAAATAAAGTTTACATATTTATTTACAAACACATACATATATAAACATACCTAAATAATATGTTGATTTTTTATAAAAACTTCTAAAGGATTTCCCTATTCACCCTTTTAAATTTTTAAAAGATTTTCATTAAAAGTCTGAAGGCCAACCAATGCTGACAAATATATCATTTAATTGACTGTCTTGGTATTAACAGTAATAACTATATTTCAGCATAAATTAAGAATTAGTCTCACCAAACTACATATCCTCTTAATATATGGGGGATGTCATATCACAAATATTTAGTGGTCTAGATAAATAATAGTTAACTGGGTTTTCTCTTTTCATTTAAGAACTAAAATTTCCCAAACACTTTGGCCAAACTACTAAAGAAGTTTCTCCTTGTATCAAGAGCAATCTTCTGTGTATTTTTCTACCAAATGTGGAATAATCTCTGGCCATCCACATACACACACAAAATATATATAAGAGTGTGAGGCATCATCTCTTTCAGAGTGTGATTTACAGTTTCCATGCTGACAGATCTCATAATAAAAGTCTTATACAAATTGCCTTCCTTCACAGTGCCAAGAATGACTTAATGCTCCAAGATCTATTACAGATATGTTCTGACCAACTATTATTACACAGTAAGTCATGGAAAAGGCCCAGGCTCAAAGCTGAATCACCTCCTCAGGTGTGCACTGGCTTCGCTGTGCTGTGGCGTGGTCCGGTAGAAGTGAACCTGTCTGACTGAGATCACAGCAAGTGTGGTACATGCCCAGTATGTACAGATTATTATTAGAGTTAGTAATAATAAACATGAATAGTCATTCACTGGAAGGGCGGTCACTAAAATTCTAGGCGGCTTCATTAACTGCTTACAAATAAGAATGTCAACACTTCCATCAAACACATCTATTTCCATACGTTAGAGCCACAAAACTTATACTGAAATAGAAGCACAATGTAAAATGTTCATCAAAGACTGTTTCTTCATCAAGCTAAAAACAAATTCCATTCAGCTCTATGATCTCAAACACTTAGAATACCATATGTATTTCAATAAATATCTGTTTACTTGCTTCTGAAATGGCTATTGGTGGACATTTTCAGGGTATAATTCAAACTTTTAAAGATGAATCAATAAGATAAAATTGAGTTATACTCTGAGATATTAATTTTCATTTTCTAGTAGAAAATAAGTAAAATTTCATAACAAAAGTATGAAGGATCAGATTTCAAAACATTTAATGATTGTAACAGAGAAGTTAATTACTGGCAAAACCAAATTTTCTTGTTTAAAAGTTATACTTTCTTGATTGTGGTACTGACCAAAATTAATCTTTTAAAAAATAATTGGAATTTTTTATTGAATTATTGGGAAGACTCTGGTTGAAAAAACCACGTTTCAAGTGTACAACTCAACAAAATATCATCTGCATACTGCACCGTGTGCCCATTACCCAAAGCGAAGTCTCTTTCCATCCCCACTTCCCCACCCTTGGCCCACCTCCGTCTACCCTCCAATGCCCTTCCCCTCGGCTACCACCACACTGCCGTCTGTGTTTATACGTATATATATGATTTGTTGCTTAATCCCCTCTTCTTTCATCCAGCCCCCCAAACCCCTGCCCCTTCTGACAACTGTCAGTCTGTTCCATGTATATATGCCTGTTTCTACTTTATTTGTTGCTTTACCTCATTCCTTGGATTCCACATATAAGTGAGGTCATGTGATTATTTGTCTTTCTCTGATTGGCTTATTTCACTTAGCATAATAATTTCCAGGTCTGTCCATGATGTCTAAAAGGTAACATTTCCTTTTCTATGGACAAGTAGTATTCCATTGTGTAAATGTAGCACAGCTCTTTCATCCACTCATCTACTGATAGGCACTTGGATTATTCTAGATCTTGGCTGTTGTAAACAATGCTGCAATGAACATAGGTGTGCACATATTTTTTCAAATTAGTGTTTCAGGTTTCTTTGTATATATTCCCAGAAGTGGAATCATTGGGTCAAAAGGCAGTTCCATCTTTAATTTTTTGAGGAAACTCCATACTGTTTTCCACAGTGGCTGCACCAGTCTGCCTTCCCACCAACAGTGCATGAGGGTTCCCCTTTCTCCACATCCTCACCAGGACTTGTTGTTTGTTTATTCATCAATGTTAGCCATTCTGGCAGGTGTAAAGTGATATCTCACTGTGGTTTTAATTTGCAAGTCTCTGAGATAAATAACACTGAGCATTTTTTCATACGTCTATTGGCCATCTGTATGTCCTCTTTCAAGAAGTGTCTATTCACGTCCCTTTCCCACTTTTTAATTGGGTTGTTTGTCTTTCTAGTGTCAGATTGTATAAGTTCTTTATACATTTTGAAAATTAACCCCTTATCAGATGCATCATTGGTGAATATGTTCTCCTGTACAGTGGGATCCCTTTTCATTTCACTGATGGTTTCTTTTGCTGTGAAAAACCTTTTTAGTTCAATGTAGTCCCATTTGTTTATTTTTTTTTATTTCTCTTGCCCTAGGAGATATATTAACAAAAATATTGCTACAAGAAATATCCAAGATTTTACTGCCTATGTTTTCTTCTGGGATTTTTATGGTTTCATAACTTACATCTAAATCTTTAATCCATTTTGAGCTTACTCCACGTATTAAGGAGGTGATCTAATTTATTTGCTTTTCTTTTTTCTTTTTTTTGCTTGTATCTGTCCATTTATTGGAGCCTATCTTTAGCCCATGGCACGTTTTTGCCTCCTTTGTCAAATATTAATTGATCTTAAAGGCATGGGGTTTTTTTCAGGGCTCTCTATTCTGTTCCATTGATCTATATGCCTGCTCTTATGCCAGTACCAGGCTGCTTTGATTACTATGGCCTTGTAGTATAATTTGATATCAGGTAATGTGATACCTCCAACTTTGTTTTTCTTTCTCAAGACTGCTGAAACTACTTGGGGTCTTTTGTAGTTCCAAGTAAATTTTTAAAATACTTTTTCTAGATCTGTGAGATGTGCCATTGATCTTTTAATAAGAATTATGTTGAATCTGTAGATTGTTTTTGGTATATGGACATTTTAATAATGTTAATTTTTCCCATCCATGAATACTGCATATGCTTCTAATTCTTTGTTACCTTCCTCAATTTCTTTCTTCAGTATCTTATGATTCTCCAAGTACAAGTCTTTTACCACCTTGGTTAAATTTATTCCTAGGCACCTTTTTCTGTTGTTGCTAATAGTCAATGGTATTGTTTTCATAATTTCTTTCTGATTTTTTTGTTGTTTTCTAAATAACTAGAATTATATATAATATAGTATCTTAGTTTTGTTTTTCAAATATCATTAATGTTGTTTATTTTATCATTTCCCACATTTTGATGCCAAAAATTTCCCTCTGTCATTAAATATAACTTTGCTCTTAACTAAAGTTGGAAAAAATGTCAATAATTTCAGTCATAAAATTTACAAGCATATATAAAAGAAGTTATATACTCCTTCAACTTTAGCATGTGGTTCTTAGAATCTTATCTAGTAGTGCTGGATTCATGTGTGTCAACTTCAGCACAGGGAGGAATGCACACACCCGGGTTCAAGTTCTAGCTCTGGCTGTAATTCTGAGTTCTAGTTCTGGTCCTAGGTCTGACCCTATGTTAACACATTAAAATTCCTTGATTATTACTGAAAAATACCTGTGAAGGTATCTTTAATTTCTGAATACATTCACCAGTTACTGAGTATTCTGTGTGTATCCAGCCCTGCCTCGGAGGCAGAAATTTAAAAGATAAACAAAAATTTTCATGTCTTTGACCTCATGGAGCCTAGAATTTAGCATGGAAGAGAACCATTATGCAAAAAGTTACATGAATATTTATGTATAGTCTCACCACCTGCTACAAAGGAAAAATTTAGTGTGGAATGGAGTGTATGACCAGCAAAGGTTTGCCTGAGGACACAATAAAGCCGAGACATTCGGGATGAGCACGGGTAAGACAAGAGAAGAGAAAGTGGGTAGAGAGTCAGAAGAGAAAAGACGTATGAACCCAAGGAGATGAAAGACTTGGGGGTTTTAAGGAACGGAACGGCAGCTGTGAAAGCCAGAGATGGGGAAAGAGTGAGACGAGTGCCCTGCAGAGATCAGTCAGATTGTGCAGAGCCTCCCAAGCAAATTATTGTCTGTGTCATGGATTGTCAACTTCGTCCTAGGCACAAGGGGGAGCATATGATCTTCGGGGGGAAGCTAAAAGTCAAGAGAGTTCTGGTGATGCAGTCTATACCTTCTGAGGTGCAGAGGAGGGCAGAGAAAACAGAATGGACAGAGGGCTCTGGAGAATAATCGACAGAAGTCACTAAAGGGTTTCACACACAGGTGTGATATGATGAGACTTGCAGCTCTACAAAATTCTGTCTGCTAAGTAGAGAATGGATGAGGATACTTGCAGTACAAGCAAAATCGATGATGTCTAGAACTGTGAGTTTAGCCGGAGAATGAACAGAAGTAAAGAGATTTGAACTACCACTTGAAAACACAGTGGACAAGACCTGGTGATTACAAAGCAGAAAGGGGACAGAGAGAGAGTAGTATTGCGAATGACTTCTCAATTTCTGAAACAAGAAATAGGGAGTTACCTCTGGATCATATGCTGTAGGTACTGTCGGAGGAGGCACAAAAGCAATCTTTCTTGAGCTTAAAACCTAATTTCTTCACAAAGTCTTTAGTAAAAGTATGATGTGCTTTAGAAAAATCACTAAAACTACAATTGTCCATTTGATTTCTAGACATATGATGTTAAAATGTGTGCATTATATATATGTATATATATGTACATGTATATATAGATATATATATCCACATATTATTATATTTAAATTCTAAGCCCTGAAGAAAAACCTTGAGCAATGGATACCTTCAGCTCAATACAATATTTATAAGAATAAACAGACCTTCATTTATATTGTGCTTCATAGATTACTCTCACCACCCTTTCATTCAAACCTGTCTGAATTTGTATAACATATTACTTATTATGATTAATTTTTCATTGTTCACCTCTACCCACTAGAATGTAAGCTCCAAGACAGCAGTGATTTTGTCCATTTTATTCACTGATAGGTCATATGCCTGAAATAGTGCCCCATCTATAGTAGATACTCAATATACATTTGTTGAACAAATGAATTAAGGAAGGACAAAGTGTTAAATGACTGAATCATGTCTGAAACCCTGTAAGTAACACAGGGAAAATTCTCTTCATTTTGTAAATGAGAAAAAAGAAACTACAGAACTTATTCCTTTGTAGTAAACGCACTAAACCAGAAGCTAAATCCAGATTTCCTGACTATTAAATTCAGTAAATCCACTTTTCATTAATGCTTCCCAGGCATCAGATTTTCAAGGCTTCTGCATGTGCACACACGTGCACACACAGTTGTTAGCCTAAACACAGGCTTGTTTTCCCCGCCTATAATTGGTATTTGCTTATATGACAGGAGAGGAAATGGGCCTTAGTGGTTTTCTCTCCCAGATAATCAGTAAACTATCAGGAAAATGAAAGAGAGGACTTATTCTCCCTCCAACAGCAAAATCTTCAGATATGGCTATAAGCTGCGCCAACACGATACCAAACAAACAAGATACGTGGCAGCCAAGTAAAAGCACAGTGTAGTGCAGTGGCTAGACCGTAGTTACTTAAAATGGGAATGGTCCAAAAGGGCCGGACTTCACAACAGCCCGATTTATAACGAGACTAAATACAAAAATCAGGGAGGGGTCGGTAATATCCTTGCCTTTTGTCACCACAACTAACACACAAATGACTCTCTTAAGAGCCTTAGAAGAATACAAAACATATTATCATGTTTAGCAGAAGGATGTGGGTGGAAGGGGCTACAGACATAAAGTATGAGAGAAAGTAATGACATGAATCAATAATGTAAGTTCCCTAAATATCTCTTTAAAAGCAAAAAAATGCTTTCTTATATTTCTGATTACAAATAAAATTTTTCATATTTTACTAAAAATGTCATAAATAAAAATGAAAATACCTATAATCCCATCAGAGAAAAACCACTTAGCACTTTAGATTATCTTTACAGACTTCTATGTACATATATAAATTTTAATTAATTTTATACATGTTTTACAAACTTTTCACTTAACCATATCTAACAGACATCTTTCATGTAAATAAAGTTCTGTATCTACATTTTAATGTCTGCATAATTCTTCATTATGTGGATATAACATAATCCATGTACATAGTTCTTTACTGAAAGATGTTTGACTCGTCTGCAGCTTGCTTCCTTTCATGAACAACTATACAGGATATTCTTGCACATATGACATTATAACGTGGGATTTTCAGTTTTTAAAATTCAAGAAATGAAAGTGTAGCTCAAAGGGCAAGAATATTTTGCCTTTTAGTACATATTACCACACTATGCTCCAAAAAAGTGATTCCAACTTTATACTCACATCAATGACGTACAATAATACTCATTTCCCCACACCAAATATTACCAATTTCATATTTACCCATTTAATAGGTGAAACCTAGTCTCTAAAAGATGTTTTATGATTCACATGTTTATTGGCATGATCTTCTTTTTCATAATGGTGTGTTTCCATGCCCCAAATCCACAGAAGTAGAATCACTGGGAGAGGGGCCCAGGACTCTGCTTTTTTTAACACACTCAGCAGATGATTCTCATAAACACTCAGATCTGAGAATCATCCCATATGCTAAGTGTTTATAGTGCTGAAGAGCTTACAAAAGGTTTGGCTTACTTTGTCTCCATAGGAAGATCCAAAGATACTTTCAGAAATTTAAAGGAAAAAAAGCTCAGAGAAGCTTAGTAACTTGCCCAATGTTACATAGCTAACAAAAGAAAAAAATATTCGTAATACTGTAGAACAAAGATAAGACACTCTTCAATTTCAAAAATCTTAAAATTATCCATCTTAAGTTGGAAAATATTTGGTAATAAACTGTGTGACTTGAATAACTTGTATTTACCCTTAGGCTTAAAACTCACCATGTATATGATATAATATTTTTATGTTTCAAACTGGTATTTTTTAAAAAGAGTTTTAAAAAGAAACACTCTTACAGAGAAAACGAAGACTAAGTATGTACTGGGGAGTAAGGCATGGTCCAAAGCCCCCACTAACAGCTCATTATACAGCTAAAGTATTTAATTCAGTTTGAAAGAGGAGGGATTTCCAGGACCAGCTGACAAACGGCATTCTGAAGAAAGACAACTCTGTTCATTGCAGAACAACGATCTCTGGTGTGGAACCACAATCCAGTAGGACAGCAAGTGTTTTAGAGCAAACAGACCTTTGCCATTTACTAACTGCAGCCTTTTATTAAATTCTTCATGTCACAGTTTCCTAACCTGTAAAATGAGAACAGTCCCAACCTCACTGAGTTTTATGAAGATTTTTTCAAAAGGAAAAAATAAATAGGTAAAGTGCTGTGTATCTGGTAGGTACCTAGTTATTCTGTTTTGTTTTGTTTTGTTTCTGTTTTTTCTAAAGATATGATTAAGAACTGGAGTTGTTTTCCTGAAAGACGGACTTACTAACTTGGCAGAAACTGAATGCTTCCATATGATCTCACAGTATTTTGACAGCTTAACTAACTGTTCGGTGCACAATAGCTGCAGCAAACTCTCAAGCAAAACAGAACCCACCAAAAAGTCTATTCAACCATCCAAGGAAAGCTGGGTTATTGCTAACGATAGTGTAATGTACAGTTACCAAGGGAAAAAAAAACACCTTTGCAATTCAAAATATTACCTGTGCATGGAGTTTGATTTGGAGGGCATTCATACAAAAACAGAAAATTAATAGTTTTCCTTTCCTGAGCAGATAAATGTTAAAGTAATGGAACATACATATATTGGTCACATGTGTCACCAAATCTGGTGGGAAAGTTAAAGGTTTTTTAATAATTTGACAAGTTCTTTCCTTCAGCAGTACTCAATGTTTGGTAAAAAATAAATTCTGAATACTAATATTCAAGAAATAGTAGTTAGCATTTTCTATATATTGAGGTCCTTTCTCAAAAATAATCCTGTATACTAATATAGAGCCACCTATGTTTCTTGAAATGTAAAGGAAGATACAAGTCATATGTTACATTACCCCTTTAAATTTAAAACAAGTTAAAATTAAAATAAATTTATACAAAAGAACTAATTATGTTTTACTTTCATATAATTTAAAAACTAAGTTTTTCATTATCTGTTGTGTTTCCAAAGTCAGTAGAAGATCCAATTCTTCAATTCTGGACTTTGCAGTTCAACATTGATGTGTGTTTATGTGGACTCTGTATAATGTTTATGCAGGTCATTAAATGTAATCATACTCTAAGCTGAAAATAGCAAAAGAGGCTACTTCTCATTTTAAAGGATTCAAAAATTTTTCACCATATTTTAGCTAAAGTGCCTAAGGAAACCATGGAGTGATTTCTGAGTCCTCAGGGAGTGGCAAGGTCTTTTTTCCTCAAGAGGCCTTGCCTAGGGCAATAAAAATACATTACAAAATGCTTATTGAATAAATGAATCCCACATTATTCAAATACTAGTGCTTTCGATGGATGAAATATAAATATATCACATAGGACTTAGACCTCTTAACACAGAGCACACCATCGGTTACCTGTGTCATGTGCCCTCCAAAATAAGATGGATAATTCTGACTGGAAGACAAGCCACTGCAATCACCATTCACATTGGTTTCGTTCTTCATGGAGCTGGCTGAGAATCTGACTGAACAGGCTCCAGTCCAGTCAACTGATTACATCAGCATGTCCACAGATAAAAACTACCTGAGCCTTCTTTTGCTAGTTAGCACAAATACGTTTTGATTCTTCTGAAACAAAAAGAGAAGCTGATTTCAAAGAACAAACCAATATTAAAGATTCTTATCTGGATGCTATTTTAAAGGACAGAAGGCAAAGAATATCTTTGTGAGCTGCTGAATTTTAATACTCATCCAGAAGGCTGATTTACAATACCTTGATCACTGGAGTGTTCTGTAGTTTAACTGATTAATATTTGTAAAATGTTCAAAGTGCAAATCCTAATACTTATGATACAAATATGAAAATATTTATATCAAGGTTAGCACTTGTTATTTTAATTCAACCCACAATTCACTAAAAATAAATAAGCACATACCAGTGGAATGAAGTTTACAAATAGAGTGTTTTTATAACACTGAATTTAGATACATTTGTAAATAAAATTTAAACATTTCTTCATGAGAGCTACTATTATGCAAACCAATTTTCCAGTTTTCAAACCTTGTCAGAAAATTGTAGAACCAATTTCTTTTACACAATACACTTGTAAATATGGAGGGGTTGTTGATGTAAAATAAGAATTTCCCCTTTAGGGTTTTGCCCACACAGACCTGAAATTACGACCTTAATAATTCCATGAATGTGTCTGTCATCATAGCTTGCAAAGCACTGTGTGTTCTACAGAAGTTATTAACCAACATGATTAATCTTATAAAAGTTATAATACTGCGTAGACATTCATTATCCCTATTTTTTCAGAAAAGACAATGTGATCAATCATAAGTAAATTGCCCACGGTCACCCAGAAAGCAAGTAGCAGAAACAGGATTAACCCAGGCTCATCCTCTTAACCATTCCCTTAAAAAGTTCATAGTGAGAGACAGGGTTAATTAAAAAAATACTTGGCTTTGGAAAGGGAAAAAGAAAAATCTTTACAATAATCCCACTATAAAGTAGTTTTAAAAGTAAAGCATAAAAAGTCCACTAAATCTATGACTTTTCAATTCCAAATTTATCATTTAATCAACTTACATTTCCATCTGATCCACAGTAACATGAAAATGTCACACTATTTCACTCAACAATATTACCTCCTCGATATAAACGTTGCTGGGCCATTTTCAGAAATACTCAAGCCACCTTTCTTTTGATCCCTGCGACAACAGACCCTGGAACCATAGGTACTGCTGCCCCCGTAGATGAGACACTGTTAGAGACCATGAGGATCTCAGAGCTGTTTGAATTTACATCTCCGGTGCTTAAACTGAGGCTGGGACACAGTAAGGACAAGACCGTAACCTCACCCCCACTAAGGGGCTCAGTTTGTTAGCATGGCATCTGGATACACCAAGGGTGTGGGTCTGATCTCTGGTCGGAAACAAACAAGAAGCAACCAATGAATGCATAAAAAGTGGAACAAATCGGTGTTTCTTTCTCTTTCTCTCGCTCTCTAAAGATATCGATAAATGGTCTTAAAGCCATTAAATGTCAAGTTTTCTTAATTAAAAAAAATTACCAAAACATAAAGGATAGTAACCTAAGTCTTCTATCATAAGTCCTTATTCTCTTTCCCACTGTCATTTTGTCACTTTCCTCATGGGGCACAAAGCATGACTTAGAGCAAGATGCATTGGAATTATGATTTATTCATTCCCATGGTAAGAAACTCATGTAAAGTGCATTGTGTCTACTGGAAGAAATGGAGGCAATCATTGTTATCAATCATATGGCTCATGAGAAGAGTACAATGCCTTCTAAAAGTGAGGCCGACACAGTAAGGTTAAAGCACCAAATGAACAGTTGTTCAGCTGCAGCTGTCACTTCCTTAAGAAGGTATTTTTCAGGATGGGTTGTCAAATTTCAGAGTTTTTTACTGACCCTCAGCAGAGGGACTGAAAATTTCCTACGTGGGTGCTCCAAAGGCGGAGTGAGATGCTGTTCGGAAAGTGCTCGGCATACAGCCCTGTTCCATAAAACTTCATTTGGTCATTTCAAGTAAATTTAATTCAAAATGACAAAATAAAACCTGTACCCATAGATGCCCTAATTCTCACATGACCCTGCTTTCCAACCATAATTTTATATTAGTTCTTCATTATTTAGATTTAATTTTTTTGAAGTACTGAAAAATTTTAATGAAAAAAATGATTATTTTGTTTCTTAGTGAGATCAGATCTTTTTTCATATACATATTTAAGTATTTTTTATTGATTATGCTATTACAGTTTTTCAAATTTTTCCACCTTTACGCCCCTCCACCCTGCCCTCCCAGCCCTCAAGCATTCCCCCGCTTAGTTCATGTCCATGGGTTGTGCGTGTAAGTTCTCTGAGTCCTCTGTTTTCTATACCATTTTTTATCTCTCCCCATCTATTTTATGCCTTCGAATTATGCTTCTTCTTCCCTATATCGTTCCCCCCCATTCTCCCCTCTCCCCCTCCCCACTGAAATCCCTCCATGTGATGTCCATTTCTCTGATTCTGTTCCTGTTCTGGTTGTTTGCTTAGTTTTTATTTTTGTTTTATTCATTTTTCTTTTCTTTTAGGTTTATTTGTTGATAGTTATAAGTTTGTTTGTCATTTTACTGTTCATATTTTTGATCTTCTTCTTTTTCTTAGATAAGTCCCTTTACTATTTCATATAATAATGGCTTGGTGATGATGAACTCCTTTAACTTGATTTACCTGGGAAGCTCTTTATCTGCCCTTCCATTATAAGTGATAGCTTTGCTGGACAGAGTAATCTTGGATGTAGGTCCTTGCCTTTCACGACTTCAAATATGTCTTTCCAGCCCCTTCTTGCCTGCAAGGTTTCTTTGGAGAAATCAGCTGATAGTCTCATGGGAACTCCTTTGTAGGTAACTGTCTCCTTTTCTCTGGCTTCTTTTAGGATTCTCTTTTTATCTTTAATCTTGGGTAACTTTTTGATGTGCTTTTGTGTGTTCTTCTTTGGGTCCAACTTCTTGGGGACTCTCTGGGCTTCCTGGACTTCCTGGAAGTCTATTTCCAGGAAGTTTTCCTTCATTATTTATTCAAATAAGTTTTCAATTTCTTGCTGTCGTTCTTTTCCTTCTGGCACCCCTATAATTCCAATATTGGAATGTTTCAAGTTGTCCCAGAGGTTCCTAAGCCTCTCTTCATTTTTTCGAAATCTCGTTTCTTCTTTTCCTTCTGGATGGATGTTTATTTCTTTCTTTTGTTCCAAATTGTTGCTTTGAGTCCTGGTTTCTTTCCTGTCACTGTTGGTTCCCTGAATATTTTGCTTTATTTCATTTTGGGTATCCTTCATTTGATTTTCCACTTTTCCATCAAGCTCAATCAGATCTGTGAGCATTCTGATTACCAGGGCTTTAAATTCTCCATTAGATATGTTGGCAATCTCCTCCTCACTTAGCTCTCTTTCTGAAGTTTTGCTCTGTTCTTTCACCTGGGCCATATTTCTTTGCCTTGGCACAGGTGATATGTTGTAAGGGGCGGGGAGGGGGGCTTAGGTATTCACCCGGGCAGGGCAACCCTCCTTGCTGCACTGAGGTGCTGCCTGTAGGGGAGCGGCCAGAGAGGGAACAATGCAGCTTGCCTGCTCAGCTGTGGCTCACTTTCCAAGGGACTCTCATGTGAGACTGGAAGTATCTCCCACTGGGTGGAAACCCTTCCATAGTCCACAGTCAGTTCTGAGTCTCAGTTTCCCCTTAAGTCAGCCCCGCCCCTGCACAGCCCCTGAGCTAGGCAGCCAGCCCCACCCCCAAGGCTGCTACATCCTGGAAGTTTTTCTGAGTCAGCCCATGGGGTCCGCCACCTTACCGGTCTGGTTGTTCTGGTTGATTTTTTCTTTAATTCCTTGGTTGTCAGAGTTCCAAAGCAGTTTGATTTTCTGATGGTTTTGGTTATTATCCTCCTTTTGGCTGTGCAAGGAAGCAAAAGGTTTCTACCCACTCCTCCATCTTGGCCAGAACTCTCTCATATACCAGATTTAATTTTTTAAGTGTTTGCATCTTTCCCTTATTACTTTTATAATGAAGCATACTGTAAGAAACGTAGAAAGGTAAAAAATAATAATAAAACTATCTGTCTTACCCAAAGAAAAGACAATCACATTAGAAGCTTTGTTAATTTGTTTATATTTTGCATTAACTTAAAAGGGAAAAAGAATATCAAGGATAAGGACAAAAAGGAAGAAGGAACAAACTTTAAAATCCATGTCATAAGGTCCTATACACCTGCTCTTTGTGACCCATATTTGGCTCTAACATTCAGAGCAGGAAAAACACTTCACACTGTCAGTGAGATAAAAAGCATAGGAATTCAAGAGAGGAACAACTACTCTTGGAATTAAAACTTAACAGGAAATTTTTCCTCAGCTTCCTCATAAAGAAGACAGTATATTGAGGGTGTGGAGAAGAGGGAATCCTAGTGTACTACTGGTGGGACTGTAACTGGCAAAACCACTATGGAAAATAGTATGGCAGTTCCTCAAAAAATTAAAAATAGAACTACTATATGATCCAGCAACTCTACTTCTGGGTGTTTATGCAAAGAAATCCAAACACTAATTCAAAATGATATATGCATTCCTATGTTCACTGCAGCATTATTTACAATAGTCAAGATATGGAAGCAAGCTAAATATCTACCAATAAACAAATGGATAAAGAAGATGTGGTACACATACATACAATGGAATATAATTACTCATCCATAAAAAAGAATGAAATCTTGCCATTTGTAACAACATGGATGTACCTAGAGGGCATTATGCTAAGTGAAATAAGTCAGACAGAGGAAGACAAGGATTTTCACACTTACATGTGAAATCTAAGGAACAAAATAAATGAACCAATAAAACAGAAACAAACTCATAGGTACAAAGAACAAACTGATGGCTTCCACTGGGTGAGGGGCTGAGGAAGTGAGTGAATAAGGTGAAGACATTAAGACGTACAAATTGCCAGTTATAAACAGTCACGGGGAGGTAAAGTACAGCACAGGAATACAGTCAGTAATATTTTAATAACTACATACGGTACCAGATAGGTACCACACTTATTGGGGTGATCACTTTATAAGTTAGATAATGTCTAATCATTATGTTGTATACCTAAAACTAATATAATGTTGAATGTCAGCTGTAACTAATTTTTTTATCTTCTGAGACCACTGTATATTATAATGGACAATGCATTCTCCTTAGACCTGAGTTTTGTAAAATAATAATGTCTAACCAATCTAGAAATAGTTTAATGATATCACCACAAGTAATTCTGCATTTCACTAATGTGATCCCTTTCAGCACACAACTCTTTAACATGAGACAGGCGTGTACTTTCAAAGATCCGGGAGAATGAACAATGTACATGTCCTTCCAGCAATTCCTCTGGAACTGACGTACTACTCAATTGAGGTACATATCCTCAATGTGCTACTTGAGGTAGTACCTGAGTAGTATCTCAAGGTACATGAGATACTACTAAGTAGCAAGCACCAGTCTAATGCCTGGAGTTTTTCTTGTTGCTAGTTGAACAGAGCACCACATGTCCTAACTGACAATAAAGTTTACAGAGCTTTACAAAGCAGAGCACCTAAATAAATGCATGGCATCCCCTCCTCAGAGACAGTACTATTGCAAACCAGAATTCACTCTTAAGACTCTCCAGACCTTAAAATATATGTATTAAATATGAATCTTAATATTTAGCTTCAAAATAATCTAGAGATAAGAAGATGAAGGAGTAATGACTGGGGAACAAGAAATTAAATTTCAATGAAACAAGACTGGCTGTATTTTGATACTTTCTAAAAGCTGGATGATGAGTATAGGAAGTTCTAAATTAAAAAGTGAAAATAAAAATCTAAAGAAGTATCCAAAAAAAGCTTAATATTGTACTACACTAGTCTTAATGTACCCTTTAAGATAATCTATTTGTGAGGACACATGAAACTTAAAGTAAATGTACATATACATTTAAAATATAATTATATATGTTCTTATAAATACATATATATTTTACTTATAAAAATATACACACATATATAAGTGGTTCTTTTAAACCAATTACAAGCTTGAAACATTTGTCAACATAATAAAATCAGACTCAGAACAGCTTATAGGTATCCATCTTTGTGGCAATAATTAACAATGTCAGTCTCAAGTGTGGGCTTCTCCGAATTTCAAATAATAAAATCTATCTATTAATAAAAGAATATTTTCTTTGTGTTCTCTATAACAGGCATCTGGCCCATTTGAAAGTATTATCAAACGATTAAGAAACATGCTAAAGGAACAGGGACCATCATTTTTAAGATTAATCTACCTGGAAATGTTTAAGGTGTTCTCTGTATGTAGTCTGATGGTTAAGTTCATAAACTTTGGAACCCTGATGCCAAAATTTAAATCCCAACTCTGTCACTGCTTATGTAATCCTGGACAATTCTTTCCATGCCCCAGTTTCCTCATTTGTAAAATGAGTATAAAAGTAGTTATCTACCCCTTGGTAAATGAGTTTGTCTAGGTAGGACCTTTAAAAGAGTGGTGTAGCAATGGCTGATAAATGTTAGCTATATTAAGGATAATAATTTTCATAATAGCGATTTCTATTATTAGTTCAACCTTTCAGAAGTTGGCTCCTACTGCTTATGCCAATGGTTCCTACTGAACAGGTTCTGACAGCGCTGAAATGATCAAGGCTATACGCGGAGTTCAAATAAGTTAGCTCATAATTGACTCTAGTTCATGGATTCAAAGGCCAAGGTAAGACTAATAAGACATGAAAGCAATTTGATATTATTGCTGGTTAAAAGAGATAGTACAAACCAGGGTTTTGCCCTGGACAGTGTGGCTCCGCTGGGTGGAACAGGGTCCTGTGGACCAAGGGGGTGTGGGTTCAATTCCTGGTCAGGGCACATGCCTCAGTCTCAGGTTGGCCCCTGGTCAAGGTGAGAACAAGGTGCAAAAGATCAATGTTTCTCTCTCACATCTGTGTTTCTCTCCCTCTCTCTCTCCCTCCCTTCCCCCTCTCTAAGATCAATAAGCATGCCCTGGTGTGAGGATTACAGAAGAAAAAAGTAGTAGTCTAAAAACAGTATCTAAATCCTGACTACAACCAGTGTAAAATCATTGGCCTAAAATGCCCAAATTTAGGTATTTAGTTGGAAATCAGTTTGGTTGAAAGGCCCATAAATCAATAATTTGTGGAGATCACATGGTCACTTTATTTTAACACAATTTATTGTACTTTGGGTCTGCCACAAAGTCATGGCGCTTCCTAGCTGATTTTCAGGGGCACAGCCACAATGGCTGTGCGAAAAGGACCCCCACAGGATGAACAGCCACAATCTCAAGAGGGTCAGAGAGAAAATTCTTGGAGGGAAAAGGCAGGAAGGCACTCCACACTGTCAAAAGTGCTGTCACTGGGCCTAATTTCCTAAAATTTGACCAAGTTTCCTTCCAGGGACTCTAGTCTTCCATGTCCCTACAACCCCAAGGAATTTCGGGGGGTGGGGGGAGCTATGGTTCATAATCCAGGTGGAACATTTTTTGAGTATCAAGAGTCCTCCTCTTAAAATGCCTGGATAAAAGATACATTTGTTGTCTTTAAACAAGGATTTGCCAGTAGAAAAAGCAGATTCCATTGTGAAAAACCAAGTTGAGGTAACTCCTGTTCTCACCAACTTCTAAATTCTTTGTAAAATCTTTCCAGGAAAGATCAGGACCATCCTTCTAAATAAGTAGCCTAGAAGCAGGATAGTTTCAAATGTGGCTGCAAAATTGCTACTTTCCACCTCCATGAATGATGACAGGTGAATCGCCTCTCCTAGGCTAGTACCCAGGGCTGGGAGGAGCCCTACCTAGGCATGACTTGCAGATGTTACACATCCTTCTAGCTTACAACAAGCAACTGCCCAAAATAAAGTGGTCATGAACTTGGGAGATCACAGATTTCTCATCCAAGGACTAGATGTTATGTTAAAAAGCAACAGAGTTCCAGAAAATCAAACCCTGATTTTCCAGGTAGGAAAGATATCCACCCAGTGGGTTTATGACTAGAGAAAATCAACTCATAAGTATCTATGAGGCACTTAGAAATGTCTGAGAAGGCTCAAAACTGCATTAGAAAGTAAATTATGAAGGAGAAAAGATACAAACTGTGAGGCAGAAAATTTGAAACATATGAGGTGTAAATCTGGGTTCTCAAAGAGCTAAAATTATAAAGAGGAAAAAATAAAAAGAATTAGGAAACAACTTTAAAATTACAGAAAATAAGATAAGAAACACACACACACAGTTATAATTTAACCTGCCATCTAGTATACAATAACTAAGTATTGAAAGTATGAATAAAAATAATTTTCAAAAAGTAAGCATAATGTGACATCACTTAAAAGCTGAAATCTACCTTAAGAAATAGAAAACAGTAATTTACATGCAAGAAAAAGTAAAAAAATTAAAGTAACTGGGGTTAAGAACGGGCAGGAAACAAAGGAAAGGTCAATATTTTAAAACTAATCCTACTGACTCACATCCAAGCAACCAAAAACAAACAAAACAAAATAAAATAAAAAAACAACAACAAAACAGCAAAGGGACATTCAGCTAATATTGGTTGAGTTTGTGTTATTTTCTGATTTTCCCCCAAAGACCTCATTCTTTCCTCTCCAGCAGCAAAATATTTTATATGTCAGGCCTTTTATTATTTCCATAATTATGCTCTTAAAATCTACAGGTAAATTAGGCTGAGATTTGACAAGTAAAACAATGAAGTGTGTGTCTTTCATAATATTTCAGTGAGTTACCCACTAACAACCACAAGAGTCCTTCTGTACCAAAGACTGAATTCAATTCACTACATATTTATTCCGGCCCTATCATAAAATGTTTTCAGGAAGGAAGGCTTTCACTTTGGCTGGCTTTAAATCCTTGGCCCAGTTAAATGAGAGAAATTGCAATTTCTAAGAGACTCCAATCCCAGGGTATTGTTTATTTGGTTCCTCGAATAACAGTCCAACATTCTCCCTAAGAACATCTTATCCCCAAAAACAATTCTAATTCACTTTTCAAAAAGCAATGGATGAAAGGTAGAAATGAGGACTTCCTAGAAAGCAAATAGCCCAGATACAGCAAAAGACTGAATCTGCACACAGACTGACCACACAGTTCTGCTTCTAGACATTTAACCAGTAAATAATGGGGCAAATCATTTGTTCATATCATCAGCGTCAGACACTGTTCTATCTGCCTGCGAGGGAGCAGTGAACGAGGCGGCCAAGACCACTGCCCGTATCAGAGCTTACACACTTATGTCTTCTTTGGTCCCCCCAGTAAAGATGCTCCTCGACCCTCGTGAGTACATCAAGGTTTTTTCAGTCAGAATATATTTCAATTAGCGACGACAGCTCTGCAATATTCAATAAGCAACATAACTGCTTCTTTCGCAAAAGAAAGGACTTAGAGGGGAAAGTGGACATGTCAAAGTAGGCATTCATCCTTATGTCTTTAAAAACCTGTATTTGTATTTCAGGTCTCAAAAGAACATTATAGAAAACTTAGTAAAAAACAAACTATGCTGAAATTTTATTTTTAATAAACTGTTCTATGGAATTTCCTTAAATATTTATAGGAATGTTGTGTTTTCCAAACTGCTTTTTAAAAAATGAAAGTGAATTTGACCCTTTGGTTTACAAACCAGCATCCATCCACTGAGCCACACCAGCCAGGGCAAAGTGAATTTGAATATGAAGAGAAAATATCAAGCTAGTTCTATGAAAGAAAAGCAAGAAAATGGGAAGTGTTAATCATTTTTAAAGGTTATGTTTGCTCATTATGAATTTTCTAGATATGCCCTTTCATATGTCATCTACCCAACAAGGGATTTAGTGTTGGCTGTTAAATGTAACAGTTTATTCCATATCTTGCTGCTTGCTTCACTTCATTTTTTTAAAAATAAAGAACAGAAAAAAACAAAGTTCTATACATTTGTACTTTGCAAATTGAAAAAAGCAAAGAATCACTATAATTCTCAAAAAATCCTATAATCTAAATATTAATCTTAGGAATATCAACAGACAATATCAAAATACTAGGTTGGCCAAAAAGTCTGTTTAGTTTTTCACTGTAAAATAGAAGACACATTTTTCATTTTCACCAATAACTTTACTGATTTGGATATTTTGAGTATGTCAGCTATATCCGGTGTGGTATAACATTATTTGTTCTCAATTAACATCTTTATTGGTCACTATCAACTTCAACAGGTCTCCTCGACCGTGGAACACTGTTCAGTGAGAAATCTCCAGCACGAAACTTCACAAACCACTTTTGACATGTTCGATCAGTTACAGCACCTTCTCCAAACACTGCACAAAGTTTTTGCATTTCAGTTGTGTTTTTACCTTTCATGAAATAACAAAGTATAATATGCCAAAAATGTTGCCTTTCTTCCATCTTCAATTATTAAAATGGCTACACAAAAATTCACTGATTTTTATCAGTTTTAAATGCATGCTGATATGACAGCTGTCACACTCTTACACAATTGTTTTGAATGAAGTTAAAGACAACTAAGCCCTACTACAGCCATCTTATGGGGAAAAAAAAAAAAACAGACGAACTTTTTGGCCAACCCAGTAGTAAAAGAATACTAATTTTGAGAACAGAAAAGTTCAATATAAATATTATATATATAAGTGGGAAAAATTTGACAATAATAAAAGAATCCTAAAATAGTCAAGAGTATGGAACAACTTAATATAATAAACCCACATAACAATTCTATTCAGACATTAGAAAGTGGCAGTTCTTTTATTTACAGGGGAAGCTATCAGGCTAGAAGAATGATATTAAGAGCTGTGACTAAAAGAATGATCTTATGAGCGGTGAGAGACTGCCAACACTCAATCACCTACTCTAAAAATTGTGTTGCCTTAAGAGAAAAAAAGACTATGAAAATGCAGTATGCCATTAGGTTCAAAGATCTTCAACATAGATAGTAAAGGGACTAACCTATTTAAACAGCTTAATTCAAAATCCAATCAAATGATCAATCTACTTAGGAACTTGAGACTTTTCCACACACAGAAGTAACACATAAACTGAATCCAGGGATGTGGGATACACGATTACTCCCTTCCATGAAGTGGTAGAATCACTCATAAGAATAGGTTCCATGGGCTCGACCCACACTGCCAAGGGAATCCAAGCCTGCCCCACCTCACAGCACTGGGGTCTATGCAGACCAAACCAAGCCAAGAAGACAACTGCGAAATTTACATAGGAAGGGAATTCCACAAATTATGTAGGATCACATAATTATTTCATGGGTGGAAAACATCTTCCAAACACAGGAAGATTTTAAATTAAATATAGAAAAGTATGAGAGAATCAAAACCATAATATTAATATTTTTGTGCATTTATATACATATAATTAAGCAATTCATTTTGGCTTATGTATATGGCACTGGAACATTTAAGAGCTTAAACATGTTCTAACTGAATTCATTGGGGTGACATTAGTTAATAAAATTATATAGGTTTCAGGTGAACAATTCTATAATATGTCATCTGTATAATGTATTGTGTGTTCACCATGCCAAGTCTCCTTCCTTCACCATAAACTCTCTCCTTCCAGCCCCACCCCCATTTCCCTCTGGCAATCACCACACAGTTGTCCAAGTCTATGAGGGTTTTTTTTTCCTTTGCTCAATCTCTTCACCTTTTTTCACCCAGCCACCAACTCCCTGCCTCTCTGACAGCTATGGGTCTGTTCTCTGTATCTATGAGTCTGTTTCTATTTTGTTTGTTAGTTTATTTTGCTTATTAGATTCCACATATAAGTGAAATCATATGGTACCTGTCTTCCTCTGACTGGCTTATTTCACTTGGCATAATGTTCTCCAGGTCCAACCATGCTGTCACAAAAGGTGGGAGTTCCTTCTTTTCAACAGCTAAGTAGTAGGATTCCATATTTATAGACTTATGTTTCATCTATTAGATGTATAAGAATTATATAATAACTTATAAAAGTTTATCAAACAGGTGATTGCAATTTTTAAAAGAAATCGAATATATTAACTTTAGAAATTTAATTTAAAATGTTAGAAAGTGTCTAATTCGGTTTGTAAAGGATACTAATAATTCTTCAAAGGTTCTTAAATGGAATTGTTATGATAGGCCAGACTTAAAAATATATAACTATTTATAAGTGGTATCAAAAGATTAAAACTAATAACTGGACTTGTAACATTAATAATGTCAATATTAAATTCTAAAAGCTGAAAAGCCTTTTTCTTCACACAAAAATTACCCCGAGGGCACTGAATATTTCATATTTAAAAATGGACGTAGACATAGTATCAAGTGAAAAAAGCAAATAATATATGAGTTATGATAAGCATATTCATTCACTATAGAAAAATAAAAAAGCCTGAGAAGATATTCACCAAAATATTAACTTTATTTAACTGAGTGATGTGACCCACTTGGCAGCTCGTCTGAATTTCTCACTTTTTCTGCAGTGCATGGCACAAAGTAGTTTCCTATTAGTGCTATAACCAACTACCACAAACTTAGTAGCTTTAAAAAACACAAATGTATTCTCTTACAGTTCTGGAGATCAGAAGTCCAAAATCAGTTTTACTGCACCAAAGTTAAGGTGTGGTTCCTTTTCCCAACTCCAGGAGAATCATTTCTCTTGCCTTTTTAAGCTCCCAGCTTTGACTCTCTTGCTTAGCTCAAGACCCCGTCTTCACATCACGGCAACCAGTGGTTCCTGTGTCACGGCTCTCATTACTACAAAGCTAACTCCTCCTGTTCCCTCTTACAAGAACCCCAGCATTCCTTGGCTGTTAGCCCATTTTCTCCATCTTCAGTCAGTAACAGGCAATCAAGTCCTTCTTATACTTGGACTTTTTCCTGTTTTTCAGCTCATCTGTCTGACTTAACCTGAAAGACTCTCCACTTTTTTAAAATATATTTTATTGATTGCGCTATTACAGTTGTCCCATTTTCCCTCCCTTTATTCCCCTCTGCCCTGCACCTCCCTCACACCAGCATCCCCCCCTTGGTTCATGTCCATGGGTTGTATATATGAGTTCTTTGGCTTCTCCATTTCCTGTCCATTTTGTACCTACCACCTATGCTTCTTATTGCCTATACCTTTTCCCCCATTCTCCCTTCCCTCTCCCCACTGACAACCCTCCAAGCGAGACTCTCCAGTTTCAAGGACTCAAGATTGCTTTGGGTCCAAACAGATAATCCAAGATAATCTTCCCATCTGAAAACCCTTAATTTACTCTCAACTACAAAGCCTTTTTTGCCATAAAAGTAACTTTCAGGGGATTAGGATATGGACATCTTTGAGGGTCATTATTCAGCACATTGCATGTGGTGATTTTATAATTATTAAAATAAACAATTATTTAGGTGAAGTGTACAAATTACAATTTTCTATGTGGGGACAATTCTAAACCAAAATGATTATACAAAATCAAATTACTTTTCAAATGGCTTCACACCCACTGACTTGCATTATTTTTCAGGAGCCAGAGCTTTCAACATTATAGTTTCTTAACCTATAATTCTTAATATTACTTCAACAGCATATTCATCAACAAAAACCAAGTGTAGAGTAATACCTATACATTACTCACAACTCATATATTTGAGTTACAACTCATGTATTTGTTTCATCCAGGCAATGCTTGTGAGCATCTGGAAGAAAATATGAGCTACAGTCAACACATTGTTACTGCAGGGCAACGCAATTTCCAAAATTTATCTTCTTTATTTGTCTACTTGTTTTTAAAATATAAAACAAGTTTTTAAGTAATCAGGGACATTTTTGTACAACTTCTCTTTTTTTGCTAACCATGTTATATTTTCTCCAGAACAGAAAATACAATAAAGGACAAGTTTAAACTATGATAATATTATCCTCATGCTGCACTTAAGTCTGTGTTTTTTTGTTCTGTTTTGTTTGTTTGTTTGTTTGCCTTTGTGGTGATTGCCAAGGATGCTGAGGCTTCCAGGCTGTTCTTTCTGTTTACCTGTTTGAATTAATAAAGGTAGCATAAGCTACCAGAATAAGTTAAATTTTTTGGCTGCTTGATACAAAAAAAGTATGTATCTATCATGATGATTAACACTGATTGATTGGAAAAATAGAGCTAAAATTACTTTAGATATTACATTCAAAGTAAGATCTAATTAGTTTATGAAATCAATTCTAAATGCTGGTTGTCTTCTCATCATTAAGTTATACTGAAACTTTTGCTCAAAGAAGGTAACATTCTAACCAAATAAAGGTTTTAATTTATTTTTATCTTTAGCTTACGGCTCAAAGTGATATGGTTACTTTTGCCAACCCCCATACAGAATCATGACTTTCTATGAAATAAACTCTAAATGTAAGTTTTGTTTTCGTCTTTAAATGTACAAGATTTTTTAGCCAAAAGGTAATATAGTATCTGTCCTCAAGTTTTCCTTTTGTTTTTTTTGTTTTGTTTTTTAACTTAAAACTTCATAATGTCTATCAATGAACATACAATTGAAAGAATTCCAGGACAATGGGTAGAAACTGGGACTCGCCTGGACATGTAGGTGTTCAGTCACTCTATTTAGCGTATTACTAGCTCAGCTCCGCTCTGTTAGTCCACTGTCAGTATGTTCACTTTTGCTCCCCATTCTTCCCGAAGAATTGAAAAAAGCAACAATTATGCAAGATCTAGTCTTTTATTCTTTAAAAGTCTATGCAAACTATTAAAGTTATTTAAATATTCTAGAGGTCTACATCCCATGTGACAACTCATTCTACATTAGCAGATGAAATTAACCATCTGTCACAGGGAAGGGGATAAAGCCTTCTGGTCTAAGAACTACTCAGAAACTAGTAAATTATTTCTAAGCACTGGTCAACTGCTAAAGAGCTAGGTATGACTGATCCACCCTACTACTCTTTGAACAAGTGACGCCCTGTGTTCAACTAGCTGAAAATGGGTTATATCACAAGAAAGCTTACAAAGCATAGTACTTGACTAGCAGACATCTAGTAAATTCAGACTTTCAGTGCAGCTGGCTATGTCTGCTGCCTCTTTGCCAGCCAAGAGACTATCAGTGAATCATGTGTCAAAAGTGAATTCACTATGTAACTTGTAAACTATTAAAGCTGGAAAAGTTCCAAATATATCAAAAAGAGGCGATATTTCAAGTACCTTTTAAGGCCATTAGGAATGAATAAGTACTATATGCTTCCTAATAGCCATTCAGTGTTAGAACCCTTAGAACTGAATTCAATTATTGATACACTTTAGATAGAATTGAATTATAGATATACTTTAGACCAAATCATGTCATCTACCTATACATACAGCATATATAAGTAGACACTTTTGTAAAACCTACAGATAGTACAACTACAGGACAATGGAAGTGTTGGTCTTCGCCCTACACATGGTCACTACAAAGGAATGAAAGGCAATTCGCAATTAGGACTGGCTAGCACTACTGAAGTGGGAAGAAAGCCCCACCTGGCCTGGGACTGACCATGCACAAGTAGGAGTAAATCTACCTTAGGGTGGATACATTCATAACTGGCAAAAAATAAACTAACAAATCACAAATACATAAAATGTAAAAAAAGAGAAAACAGATTTGCAAAGCATGATCTTTCACATGTTGACAATCCAAATACTTCTCAAATGAAAAGCAACCACTGCAAGGCACTTTTCTTAAGAACCCTTATACATTTTCACAGAATCAAAGTACTATTCAAGAAGAAATGACTCATTGATTTACAATGATAACTACGATTCTTTATATCCACTAGTCTTGAGCCACACTGATGAACCATGCATGGCCTTCCCAAAATCACTTCCGAAAAACACCCGTGTCCACATGTCATTGGAAGGAAGTGTTGTGAACCAATCTAGGCCAGTTTAATCACACATAGTGATTAACTCCTTTGGATACAGAGAACAGTGGTGTCTGGAAGTTTATTTTTTTGGCACTTCACTTTTCACTGTATTTTTCCATTACAATTTATCTCCCTTATGCTCTCTTCCACCCCTACTCACCCTCCTCCTCCCCAGTGATCTCCACACTGTCTTCTGTGTCCAGGAGTTCTTTTTCTTTTATGCTCAGTGAGTCCATCCCCCAATCTGGCGTCCGGAAATTTAAAGACGGGTAAGGACTGGCTATTCCCACATCTTTTTACCAGAGTACAACGAAAGCAAATTTCAAATCAAATTCTGCTACACAAACAAATATTTATTTTAAAAAATTAACAAACACATTATAGTTCATAGGACACCTCCAGGGTGAGGCATGTCTCTAAAATACTGTAGGCAGTCATATATTCCCAATGGCACTAATACCCACGATGAGAGTCCATTTCTAAGATTTCTTGTGAATCATCAGTACCTGGAGTCGGTACCTCTTCACCAATAAAAGAGGCCTTGCAGTGGTGGCCTCCAAAGTGGCTAGAATTCTAGCTGACCACAAAGTAGGATGTAAATTCCAGATGAGGTAAGCCTTCCAGACTAAGATATGATTTAAACTAACATAAAAATAGTATCACATGGTCAAAGCTAAATTATTTTATGTAAATTTCAGCCAACATAATATGAAGTTTGAAATTCCCTCCCTCCTCCACAATGTACTAATTCCTAACTCCCTACACAGATTAGGGTCATCCCAATCCTCCCTGGTTTTAGGATTAGGTATAGTGAAGTGACTAAAGAATTGGGAGTACGCTTTTTTAGTTAGTAGTTGTGTGATTTGAGGTAATGATTTAACCTCTCTCATGCTTAGTTTCCTCATCCCAAAAATGGAGAGAAAATCACTACTACAAAGGGTTATTTGTGGAAATCAGACATGACAAAGGAGAAGAAGCAAACATACAGACAGACACACTGACTAAATGACACCAAGAAGGTTTTTTTCCCCGGAGGCTCCAATCTGCGGGTCATTGTAACTGTGAGGCCCTGGAACCCAGGAGCCCACAGCCCACTGTTCGGGAGCTTGTTGAATCGTGGTGGAGCGCTCTTTGAGCCTCTCATCTGGGACATCCTGAAAACTTCCTAACAGGACTACTCTGCTTGGACAGTGCCACCCCCTAGAGCTGTCCTCACTGCTATTCATGAGTTACCTAGTGGGGCCATCTTGCTAACTAAGTCACAGGAGGTCAGAGCTTCATTGGCTGCTATTTTCTGCCTTCGGGTGCCAATAGTCTCATGATCCTACAGGTCTTGCCTACTCTTGCCTGTAGGTCTGTTCACCACCACTGACAATACCATCCACAAAGCTGAAAGGTCACCTTTCCTGCTCTCACCATTCCCCCAACTCTTTCCACTTTTGACAAAGGTGAAAACTACAGCTGTTTGCCCCACACCACAGCTTGACTTCCAGTGTTACATTCTGATGGGCTAACTGGACCAACCAATCTCTAAATTAAATTACAACTCTGTTAGTCACCCGAGTACTTAGTTGCAGTTTTCCACATTGGGGATACAGATGAAGCCTTTTAAAGATGGTAAGTGAGTGCAAGGACTCTAGGGATGGTTCAGAACAGACAGCACATTTCACCTTTCTGGAAACTGAGGAATATTCTCCCATCCAGCCCTAACAGTTTGTTTCCTTGACCAAGAAACCACCCTTACACGTCTCCAAATCCCTCTTATTCCCTATGCCAGGTACCGGGAAGCCCTCACTATGTCCCTCCCTGAAGGCTGGTTGGTCTTGATCTCCCGGCCATCTCAGGAGGATATAGCCACTTTGAAGTATTACATCTACTCAGCTGTAAAAAAGAAGAAAATTTTACCATCTGCAACAGTATGGATGGACCTGGAGAACATTATACTAAGCAAAATAAGCCAGTCAGAAAAAGACAAATACCATATGATTTCTCTCATATGTGGAATCTAATGAACTGATCTAACAAGCAACACAGAGAAAGACTCATAGATGGAGAGCAGATAACAGCCATGCAGGGGAGGTTAGGGGTGGAGATCTGAGGAAAAAGGATTCATGGACGTGGTCAACAGTGTGGTGATTGCTGGGGAGAGTGGGGTATAATGACACAAATTGGTAATGAGAAAAAAACACAATAAAGATTAAATTAAAAAAAAAAAAAAAGAACTCCTGGTTCTACCCAGAGGCCCTTTAAGACCACCAGACTATGACCATTTCTCGAAAACCTGAGGATTTAAGAGAGAGGAAAAAAGCTGTTAATGTTTAATTAATTAAAAGGTTCAGACAGTGTCATGAATAAACTATTTGACCAGTGACAGGTGGCCTAATTCAATCAGTTAAGTTCTTTGCAATATAATTCAAGTACCTGAACCAGAGAGAACTAAATCCCTGGTCTCTCTCTGGCTATAGTTATCCATTAACAACAAAGTGAAAATTCCATAATCATCCAGCAGTTACTCTATCATTAGTGTGACTGATTTAGACAAACTAGAAAAAGGTTTTAATTTTTGTTATGTGTAATACTGACCATTTAAAATCTTTAATAATTTAATGGTTTAATTTTTAATAATGGTTAGTGAAAACTATTTGCTTAAAAAGTCTACATTTATATCAACATAATCGCCAAATAAATTTCAAGCAAAAAATTCTTAAAGTCAAATTATCTACAAAAAATACATAAAAAGCAAATTAATGGTATATGGATTTCATATTTGAATGAACTGCTATTTTATTTGATGTACAAATATGTTTTTGTTTGTGACTTATTTTACCAAATCAGGTTTTGATTATATGCAGATTTTTTCCCCATCTCATTCCTTTTTAAAGATTTTTATTTACTTAATTTTTTAGAGAGGGGAAGGGAAAGGGAAACAGAGGGAGAGAAACATCAATGTGTGGTTGCCTCTCGAGCGCCCCCCCCCCCCCCCCGACTAGGGCCCTGCCAGCAACCCAGGTATGTGCCCCAGACTGGGAATCAAACCAGTAACCCTTTGATTCGCAGGCCAGCACTCAGCCACTGAGTCACACCAACCAGGGCTCCATCCCATTGTTTTTGAAAAAGGAAATAGATATTTATTTCACATGTTTAATACTACTCTTTAATTAGATGTTAACTGTCCATTATTTATGTGACAAACATTACAGTTGACCCTTGAACAACGTAAGTTTGAACTGCCTGGGTCAACTTATACACAGCTCTCTTTTTTAAAATAAATACTATAAATGTATGTTCTTTCATCTGATAGTCTGAATATCATTTTTCTTTCCTCTTACTTTACTGTAGGACTACATTATATGATACATGTAAGATTCAAAATATGTGTTAACCAACTGTTTACGTTATCAGTAAGGCTTCTAGTCAACAGTAGGCTATGAGCAGTTTAGTTTGGGGGAGTCAAAAGTTACACACGGATTTCAAACTGCGTGCAAGGGGTTGGGAGGAACAGTGCCTCTAACACCCATGTTGTTCCAGGGTCAACTGTATGCTGAAGCAAGCTTCAGCTGTGTTAAGGAATAACATTTCATATGCATGCCACAGGCCCTCCAGCGATCTGACCCAACAATGAAAGGTACATCTAAAAGTTTTTCTTTTTTTATCAAAATAGTTAAACAAATTTCTGGCTAATACAGCGTATGTTTCTTTTAGTAACAAGAAAATGTATAACATTGTACTACAGACTAGAGAGCCCTAGATAACCAATAATACCAATTATTATGCATATTCATATATTTTCGTCATACTTTATCTCATTTGTGCTTTTTATTCATCTTATGATATACATGTAAACAAAGCACTGCTGACAGTTAGGGAGAGAGGCATTCAGAAATTCTTGAAATTGTGCCTAAATCCAAGACCTAAATTCAACAAATTCCTCATCAATCAGTGGTTTAGTCGGAATAGAAGCCATGAACCAGTAAAGAATGCATCACTTTTTTTTCCTTTTTACCAAAATAAGTTGGACAAAATTCCTGCATGTTTGTATACTTAAAAATCTAATCTTCATATTTGCCAACATTGTATCCACTGTCTAGCTCTCGCCAAACAAAACCTTTTTGCAACTTTGGAAAAAACTTCTTATGGGAACCAAAAATCTGGACAGGCATAATTATGTCTCAATGTGTGGTATTTTACACCAGTTCTTACCTTTATAGCTACACAAATTATATGATATTCCATAAGGCCATAGTGGCCATTCAATCAAAGCTTTGTGTTTTTAAATCATCTGGTTTCTATGTAACACTAGGAAGACACAGTAAGAAAGAGCATAATGAGGATTTTTCTGATACCAAGTAACTTCAAGTGATGCTGCCATAATTGGTTTTTAATGGTACAAAAATATTTGGTTGATAGTTATCAGAGGAATTTCTGGAAGAAATTTCACACTCTTGTAGACGGAAAAGAATTCTGAATATATGTGAGGAAAATAACCATTTTCTCTGTATCTAAATTCTATCAATGGAAAAATAAAATTGATGCATTTTTTCTTGTTTGTATTTTTCTAACATATTCCAACGTTAAGGAAATTTAAGAAACTGAAACGTCATTTTGAAAACCTGTCTAGCATAATGCTAGGGAAATTAAAAGGTAAGCACTATCTTAAAAAAAAAAACCCTACATTTTACCTGTTTTCACATTTGGTCTGAGAGCTTCCAGATGAACCAAAGTAACTGCAGAGGTCAGAGGTCAAAAACATTAGTTATCCCCAACACACAGAAACAAAGCAAACAGCAAACAAATATAAAAATAAAACAAAGAACTCTCATATTATGACCAAACCCTGTGGAACTGCATTTTACCCACTTCCACTCCAATTTGAGTCCAGCCACACTATCTAATTATTAGACTGGTTTCTAGGTATAGTTTGAGAACCTATTCAATGACTACAGTATAACACAGGCACGCACACACACGTTTCAAGAATTAACTATTCCACTGTCCTCTAAAAGATCGATAAAATGCCCTGGCCAGTTGGCTCAGTTCAAGGGAGCATCACCCCATACACCAAAAGGTTGCAGGTTCGACTCCCATTCTGGCACATACCTAGGTTGCAGGTTCCATCCCCAGGGCAGTAAGAAAGGCAACAGATAAACGTTTCTGTCTCCATGTTTCTCTTTGTCTCTCTCTCTAAAATCAATAACCATATTCTCAGGTGAGGATTTCAGAAAAAATTTCTTAAGTGGATAAATAATTACTGATTGTAGCTGTCTAAAGGTTTTGTCAATGGGGCATGGGCTTCCATGAGAGGTAAGCAGCAGTGAGAAGATCTGGAAAAGACTTGTGATTGGTTTAGCCAAACTGCTAACTTAATCGTTCCCTGGTAAAACTGTCTCCCATCCCAATGTAACACCTCTGTATGTGCACAGCCAGCTATGGCATATTAGCTATTCATCAGATATAATGATTTAGAAAACAACATCTAGATGCCAGTACGACAGCCACACGGGATCTCCCTTAAGCCATTTCCTCTTTATATCACGAGCTGATTTGCAAAGGAACTTCTGACTTCAGTCTTGAGGACCAGATTTGAGAATCATTGTGTTGCCAAATGTTGCACCATTACCTATTTTATTTTTTTCTTATTGTTAAATGTTTATTTATTAAATGTTACTCTACCCTATTTTTTTTTCTTTTTCCCCCGTTACCCCCCTCCACCCAGCACTGGCCACTCCCTCAGGCAATCCCCACATCATTCATTGTTCACGTCCATTGGTCATGAGTATAAATAAGTTCTTCAACTACTCCATTTCCTATGCTGTACTTTATATCCCCACGGCTATTCTGTAACAAGGAATTTGTACTCTTAATCCCTCACCTCTTCACCCGTTCCCCCATTCCCCACTCCCACCTGGCAACCATCGAAATGCTCTCCGTATTCTGTATCAGTGATTCTGTCTCTGTTTTTGTTTGCTTAGTTTGTTTTCAGATTCAATTGTTGATAGATATGTGTTTATTGCAAATTTATGGTTCATAGTTTTGATCTTTTTCTTAAATAAGTTCCTTTAATATTTCATATAATAATGGTCTGGTAATGATGAATTCTTGTTTTTTTCTTGTCTGGGAAGCTCTTTAGCTACACCATTAACTATTTTAATTTCCCTGTTTTTATCCAATGAAATAGCACTAGAATTACTTGCAATTGGAAAGAAATTAAATGAACTTGATAAAAATAACACAAAGTGATGAAGACATGCTTTACTCTTATTTTCATATGTGTTTTTCATTTGGCAATAATCCAATTACTTCTTATGGAATTCTGAAAGGTTGAGATTTAAGAGGCAGATTCAAAATGCAACTAATCCCAAAACGGCTCTACTACAGAAGACAGAGAAAAGACAATGTCACTTGGACCTTATAGCTACATTGCTTTTTGATACTACAATTTTAATTATGTATTCAGATAAGAAAGGACACAGTTCTTCTGTCAGCAAGACCGTATGCTAGTCTGTAAAGTCTCTGAGTACCAATAATCCTATTCATTATGCACCTATTTACCAGGCAGTCTATTTAATGCTTTACACTTATTATCCTTTATCTTCAAAGTGATCTTAGATAAGTCACAACCACACATTCACAGGCTTACAAATGTGTTTGGATGATTTCGTAAGGTCATTAAAAAGTCATTCATGCATAAATTGATGAAGACCTGCATACAATTATGTCACAAAAAAGTAATAATAATCAGAAAAATAAGGTTTTAAATCTCCCTTAATAGTTATGAAGGTGTCTGCTGATACCAACCCACACAGTCATCAAGTATGGGGCAAGTTTTCAAACTTTATTAATAATTTCCAGCCCCACACCTATCCCCACTGCTACATACCCACACACTATAGCTCTCACAGAAAATTCTTCCAAATTTATTTCATTTCTGGACCTAAAGGCCTAAGTTAATTCATATATATGTCAAAAGGACCAGTCATCCAATTCTTCCCAGCCCAAAGACTGTATGGTTGAATGCCTTTAATTTCACAGGCTCAAAGGATATTTTTCTTGTGAAAACTGTTAAATAGTATACAAGCATAAGAAAATGCTTTTAGTTCTGTGTACTGATAGAAAAATATAAAGCACAGCTTCTCTTTTGGATTACGAGATATATAATGAGGTCCCACTTTTTGGCAGCTATATGTGGATAATTAGGCTTTTAAAAATATGCTTCAAAACACATGTAGAAACTTAGGTAATATAATACCTGTATATGCATTACATATATACATATATAAAACATAAGCATTACATATATACCACAATATAATCTTATTATACTACAAAACTCGAAAAGAAATTAAAATTATAAATATACAGTCCTGGCTGGTATAGCTCAGTGGACTGAGTGCTGGCCTGCGAACCATAGGGTCACTGGTTCAATTCCCAGTCAGGGCGCATGCCTGGGTTGCAGGCCAGGCCCCCAGTTGGAGGCACATGAGAGGCAACAACACATTGATGTTTCTCTCCCTCTCTTTCTCCTTCCCTTCCCCTCTCGCTAAAAAGATAAACAAAATCTTTAAAATTATAAATATACAGTATTAATGTTACATTACTTCAGAATCACTTAATGAAATGACAAATCCTCTACTTATTAAATCATAACTCAATAGACACAATAATGACAAATACAGAATCAGAATAAAAATATACATCTAAGGCCCAAGCACCATCATTAGCTTAAAAGGACTTTGTTGTCCCATGTGTGCTGGACAGGTCAAGCAGCTAATTACTTTCAGCTTTTTCAATCTATTAGCAGCAGAATAGCTAAAATTAACAATAAATTTAAAAATGACACTATAACTGTTAAGAAAATAATTTACAATTAAGAAAATGAAACAACCAGAAGTACAGTAATGCTGCTCTCAAAACAAGGCACTAACCGAGGTTATTCCTTTAGTGAGCTATCTTCAATAAAATCTCACTCTTTAGTTTCTTCGGTCAGATGTACGACAACAAAGTGAAATTATCGTTATGCCAGGAGTCTTATTGATGTTATTACTCTATTTAAGTAAATTCAAACATGAAATATAAGCTGTCTTTCTATTAACTGCGTCCCACATTCCTAAACTAATGCTGTTTATTTTAAGTGTGTGTGGCAGGGGAGGGAGGTGTGGAGAAAGCTGGTGTACTCTGAAACCAAACTAATTTGCCTTTGGACTATACTGTTCCTTGCTTCAAAACTCTTCCTTCTTAGCCTATATGTTCAGGGTTCCTTTGATAACACAAAGTAACAGTGTTTCAAAGTGAGGTCAATTACTGTTATTTTTTTAATAACAATAATCATGTACACTAAGAATACATTTCTTTATACACAACCAGCCTTCAAGGTTGCATGCTCGCAAAGTAAAGAATAAGCATAATACAGAAATAATGTTGGGCAAATACTTCCAAAAAAGAAGGAATTAATTACATCTTACATACTCATACACTGTTACATACAAAAAGCAAAACCAGAATTTTCATCTAAACTTCAAGATAAAATAATTATTTAGTTATATAATTCAGTACAAACTTAGTGTACACTGTACTTTTATATTTAAGTAAGAATATTTGTGTTGACTTACCATCAAAATTTTTCAAGTTACAATTATATGTCTGCCACTTTTCAAATCTATATAAAGAAAAACTATAGTCTAAATTCTAAATAATAACAACAATAGCTTAAAGATGTTTCTCCGGCACAAGGTCTCTCTCATTAACCCCTGTACACCTCAGTGGCTCATTCTACAGAAAATGCCCCATGAATGTTGCTGAAATAAACTGAATTGTCAGCTAATACTTCCAAAGATTTAAGCTAGGCTGATCTTGGTATTTAGAGAACTCTCCGACATACATGAAAACCCTCTTCGCACATCACAGAACAATGAAAACAGAGGACTCTGCTGAGAATAACATGACTCCAGTCTGTTGAAATAGTAAATTGTAAATGACTTCCAACTCTCAGCACTCTCCAGAAACATTTCATTCCCCACATCTTCTCTTTCTCTCCCATCATTCTTCCTCACACTGTTACCTTCACAAAGTACTCCAAGAGAACTTGAAATTAAGAGACAAAGGACCACCTCTCTCTACCTTAACTCCACACTGATCACCTCTGCCATTTCTACTGTCACAAAGCAGAGTTTCCTGCCGTCGCATGCCAGACCTTCAGCCACCTTAGCCTTGTTTCTCCCTGGGTGACAATGTATCTCAAGACAGATGATAGAAGACAGAGAGATGGAAACAGTCCTGTCTAGACACACCATCCAGTAAATATTTACTTAGAGTGTCCTGAATATTAATAACTCAAATCTATATCTCTGGATCTATCTCCCCCTGCCATAACCTTCACAAATAAAAGAGCAAGTGAGATCTCACCTTGGCTAGTCCAAGCAGTCAAACTTTTCAAAACTCTTCTCTTAGAGACAGAAGAACTACTAGAATAAATACAAAAGAAAGAGGTTCCCCTTTTAAGTCAGTCACCAGGACTGATGATTTTCCCTTTCCAGTATTTCTCTGGCATGCCCACCCCACCCCACCCCCAGCTTTGGCTCAGGTCTCAATTAGCTCATGACTGAACTCCAGTTTTCTTCCTGCCTTCACATTTTTGGCATTCTAAAACATCTTCCACATCCATCTTTCAGCTGTCCTTGGTTTGATATCTCTACGTAGAAGATTACAAAGACTTCTGGTAATTTGAGCTCCTTTCAATTTCAAGGCCTTTTCATAATTATACTTTCTCTAGAAATATCCTAGTCACCCCTCAGGCCTTCTGTGTTCCACAGGAGCCTGTAGCCTCACTCCCTTTACACCCATATCGCTCTCTCTTGCTAACTACTAAGATAACTGAGATTCAGAATTCACTTTCCATTCAACATCCCAATCCCAAACTTCTTGAACCATACTTGTTTCTCCCCATCCTAAACTGCATCAAGGTATGTGTGTTAAAATGGATCAAAACACCCTGTCCATGTTAATTTGACCCATATGAATAGTTTTTATAATTCTATTACCTGCTTTAGAACTTAGGTAAGTTAAAATTTTATACAATTGCTTTAGCTTTGGGGGATATTTTATTATACGTTGTTTATGTGCTTATCCAGTATTCTTTAATTTACTGATTTGCACCCTCAGAGAGATTGTTGTAGACTACAACTTCCATTAAGGGAAGGCTTCCAGTGCCTAGAACAGTGCTCCTGCTCACTTGCTACATTCTTTCAGAAATATTGAGGATGAGGAGGCCCCTGGTGTGACTTGTACCAAAATTAGACAAAATATGTGATTTACATGGAAGCTGCAAAAAAATTTAATCGCGTGAAATATAAACTATCACTTCATTCAATAAACAAATTTCACTGCTACCTTAGCCTAGGCTTCAGAACTTTTACAACTTCCTAGATTAGTGATTTTTTTCCCCAGGGGCTTTTCCTAATATCCCTGTGTAGAGTGCCACATAATACAACACTCACTCTTAGCAAACTCCATTCCAAAAGTTTAAAGAAAGCATTCATGATTATTCAAGTGATATTTATAAAGCACGTACCAGCCAGCCCTCCAGGGTTGAAATTCAGTACCTTTGCAGACCTGTCTCCATCCCCTAGACCCTGACTGTTTACACTAAAAGGACTGGCGCCATGGTCCCCTCTCCTTTACACTCTTATCACCCCCTCCATACAACATTCCTCCGGATGGCTCCAGAAACAACCTGAAATTCAGAATTGCACTATTAACGGTGGTGGGGTCTCCTCTCCGGGTGGCCTGGCCCAGGATAATCGCCCTTTTTCCAACCTGCCTTTGATGGCCGCTGTCCAAAGTTCCACGCCAAAAAAACTTAAGCGTACAGTCTCCCGAGTGCTCCAGCGCAGTACCCCCACCCTTTAAATGTCTGTGCTCCCACTCCCAATGTCCCACTAAGTGACCCAGGGATGAAAAGCAAGAAAGCTGCAACTTTCAGACTGTATGTTGAAAAAATTTGCTCCCATTTTCACGTAGAGGTGGATAGCTGTGGTCTAGTCAGCTGTTTTCACAGCTGGCCTAGTCAATCATCCTCTCTTAAAAGCTTATTTGACAGGTGAGAAGTTCCTCATCTCCATATTATTCCAGGAACTCTTCAGCATCAATCTGAGCTAGAAAGAGGCCTAAAGTGGATGGGAGTGGTGCTGAAACCGTGCTAAGCGTGTCCCAGAGGTACTCTGGTGCAGGAAGGAGGATTCAGCGCCAGGAATGTACTGGTCCAGGGGGAAGAAAGGGGAGCGCCGGGAAGTATTAAGGGTAGGGAGAGGCGCGACCAGAAAAGGGCAATATACCTGGAAATATCCCTAGAGGAATGGAAATGGACAAGAGGATGGACAGAAATCGGAAATATAAGATGGGGCAAGGGAGAACTGGAGGAGTGCTGTGCCTCGGATGCCGCCGTCCAACCTCGGGGGGTGCCAGAACCGTCCAAGAGCGCCGGTGAGGCTGGCTCGCTGCTGAGCCCTCGGACCCAGAGGACGGGCAGCGCCCCCTGCGCGGCGGGAAGGGGCTGGGCTCAGAGCAGCGCGCCTTACCTTCTGGTCGACGATGGAGCAAGCCATCTCGCGGACGTGCGCCAGGCTGTAGTCCCCGGACGAGTCCTGTAGCAGCAGCACCGGCTCGCGGCTCAGGCCGATCTGCAGATGGAACGAGATGCCCCCGGCCGGGGCTGTGACGGGTGCCAGGAACGGCGCGGGCCCTGGCCCCGACCCCGGGGCCAGCGCGGCGGCGGCCGCAGCTGCCGCCGCAGCCACGGGTAGCAACGGGCTGGGCGGCCGCAGAGCCGGAGGGGCGCTCATCGCTTGGCCGGGCGCGCGGAGGGCAGCCGGGTGCAGGGGCCGGCGGCTGAAAAGTTTTGCTGCCGAGGAGCCGGGAGCGTCCTTCTCCAACAGCCGAGGCGGAAAATAAAAACTTTCCGGAAAAGTCCCCGCGCGGGGGGAGGACTAGAGGCTGAGGCTCTGGAGGAAAGAGGGAGGAGGGAAAATGGCCGAGGCGGGAGAATTGCGCCGCTGGGAGCGCGGGCGCCGCACGAGGGAGGCGCCGCCGCGGAGCAGCAGCAGCCGCGGCGGGCTCGGAGGGACAGGGCGGCGGGTCAGCGCGGCCGGGGCGCCGGGGGGGCGGGGCAGGGGGCGTGAGGGGCGGGGCAGGGGAGCTGGGGGCGGGCACTGCGCTGCTACCACCCGGCGGGCGCGGGGGAGCGGCCGCGGTGGCCGCAGGGTGCTGGGTCGCCGCCCCGCCGCTGGCGGTTCCTGGGGCCTGAACTCCACTAGTCCGGGCAGGACCGAGCGCCGGAGCTTGTAGCCGCCTCCGCTGGTGCGATTCGTCCCTCCCCGCGGTTGACTCCTGTCTCCGCTAGCCCGGCCGTCCGACTGCGGACCCATAGGACGGAGAGCGCTTCCTGCGACCCGCTGCCCCTGTCCTCGCGCTTCCCGATTCCCATAGACCCTACCGCCTCTTCCAAAAGCCCAAGGACTGGCACTTCTACTAGTAAGGTGATCTGTGCTGGGTCCCGGAATGCGGAGCCCTGCAATTGCCCTTGGGTGTTACCTTCGGAGTGTCATGGGAAGATGAAAACAGTGTCCCAGGAAACCCACTTACATCCTGGCTCCTTCTAGGAACCCTAGGGTTTGTTGCCAGAGCGGGTAGGAAGCCAGTCAAGAAATGTATGTAAACCTATCTCTACCGTTTTTGTCTCTCTGACACACCCTGATACCCACCTACTCCACCGCTACTCCTAAGGTATCAGGTATACAGTGGCTGGATTCAGAAGACCTCTTTAAAAAAAAAAAGGCGGCACTGTCTACATAAAGGCAGGACAGTCTAATGAGGCCTCTTTTTTTCTGCCTTTTCCTCTGTGTCTGGAGCGTCTAGTTCTGGAGCCTCAGAGACTGTTTTCTTTCTTCTATCACTCTAAAGACGGCTTTGTAGGAGTGGTGCCCCCAACTCCATCCAAAGTCACCACTATCAAAGTCGGGCACCAGCCATTCTAATTGTGATAATGTTCTTTGTTGCTGTTGTTTGGAGGTGGTGGGGGAGTAGGGGCTGATTCCCAGACCTTGAAGATAAATTCTAATAATCTCCTCACTAGGGTAGGCTTCATGACTCTGAGGGCCTTGACCTCAGAAGGCCCCAGCTAGGTGTAATACTGTGCCACAATGGTCTGCTGCCTGTCACAGTCGAGCCATTTTTGATTTTTCATTTTGAAGTGACAGCCAGCCATGCCACCCTGTCTCTGTTTCCCTTACACAAGCACACTCAGGCATATCCAAGGAACCCATTATGTATGTTTCTTTTGTATTTGATTACATTTTATTTTGCTCCATACTTTGTTTTTTTGTTTGTTTGTTTATATCTTGACTTCAGGTCCTGGCCCAGAACACAACATTGTAAGGTTATTTTCTCTTAAGAGTTCATTCTCAGGGTCAGTTACAGAGCCTTGAATGTTTCCAACAACATTGTGTTATTCACTACTCTACAAGAGATTTGAATGTATTTTTGCTGGATTTGATGTTATGAGAAGGTCAACGTGTGTGCATTAGTATTTTCCCTGCTTACTTATTTATGAAGTGTTTCTCTTCATCCATGGTAAGGTATAATTTTTCTAGTGTGCTAGGTCCAGCTAAGCTAGGAGAGCAGTGGAATTATTCTTGATGCAAAGCCCTTCTGAATTGTCCAAAAGATTTTTAATGACAGAAAAATGCATTTCATTTTCCTTCAAAGTTGGAATAAAGTCAATATTCCCGCAGTTTCCTACTACCAAGGGAAAAAAAAATCTGCTGGTCACTTTGCAAGGTGCTTGCAAAAGCTGGTTTTGTTTGAGGGTTAGGAGAGCTGAAGACATTCGTGTTTTGTAGATATCGCAATGATGTTAAGGCCTCCTTTGTGCCAGGCACTATACTGGCACCAGGTATGCAGCTCTGAAGATGTACAAGATCCCTGCCATAACATTAAAAAGAAAAATAAATAACATTATTTCTGATAATCATAATTGCAATGAATAAAAATAATGCAACAGTAACGATAGTGACTTGTGGGGGAAAGAGACACTACTTGAAAGCAATATAGGAACTGGAGCAGGGTGTCAAACTCATTTTTGGGGGGGTCACATCAGCCTCACGGTTGCCTTTGAAGGGTGGAATATAATTTCAACTCCTCAACAGATAAGAAGTAGTTACATTCATACAGTCCTAAAATTACTTCGGCCCTTTGAAGGCAACCGTGAGGCTGATGTGGCCCCGCCTGAAAATGAGTTTGACACCCCTGAACTAAATGTTTTACTGAGTTACATTTGAGCCCAAACCTGGATGATAGAAGGGAGCCAATAAGAATAAGATCTGGGGAATCACACTCTAGGTATTGGGAACAGCTGGTGCAAAGAGCCTTACACAGGAATGTACTTGCCATTGTCAAAGCACAAGGAAGGAGGGGCAAATGTGTGAGATGAAGTCAGGGAGCTGGAGGAACCCAGATCTGTGGGTCTTGAAAGCCATGGTAAAGAGTTTTTATTCTATTCTCAATGCACTGCCAATTCATTAGAATATTTTAAAACCAGAACTCAGTAAGATTTCATTAACACTTCTAAAAGATCACTCTCTGGCTACTATGTATATAAGATAAATGACTGAAACAAGAAGGAACAAAACTAAAGGAGCTCCCCATAACAAGCAGAAAATTCACCTGGAGTCTATTTTTGCCATTTCCATAGGAGGCACCTGAGATTTGACAGTTTACCAACTGCTATCCACTTTTGCTGAATGACAAAAGAATGAACAATAGTTAATACCTGAAAGAAACCTGGTCTGTATCTCTGGTGACTTTGAAATTACACCTAGAAAACTTGAAGGATTTGAGGGAATTCAGTGGTTTTAATCCCTCTGGATGTTTGAACATCGGAAAAGGAAAGGAGGATTAAGGCAGCAAATAGCTACTTATATGATTTATATTCATGAATAGGTTTTTTTTCTTTGAATTGTGGCTAATATTACTGAAATAACAGAATTCTGACAGTGGCTGGGAATACCACCATAGAAAGAAGGGTCAGTGCTCAATGTCCTAATCTAGACTCCCCACAAACTGATTTGGATACGCAGAAGTATGTGTGGCTTCTGATGCTTGATTTGGAAAATGAACTTTTTAAGGGAAAGAAATGGCAGATTTATTTCTACATGTCATAACCAGGAAAAATAGTTTTAGCAATTTAAGAAAAAACAATTTCCTGGCTTAGAAAAATTTTAAATGACAATATTTCTAAAAATCAGTCATTACTATAAAATTCATATTCCACTAGGATGCAAGACTGAATAATTAAAATGAAGTCATCTGTATGGAATTGAAGCTATATTGTATTTAGTGAGCATGCTGCATTTTTTATTCTTACCCTCAAACAATACAATCCTAAAAAACTCACATTGTTGCAACCACAGTAAACCTTTCCCATACTTGACTATTTTAAAATTGAATTATTTACACATTTGATCACATACATTCAAACTAAAAGTCTTTGTATCATACAGCTTCAAGTAGAATACTTCTTGAATTAAACATTAATTGTATATTTATTTTAAATGTATAATTTCTTATATTTGTATGATATGCATACTTTTTATGAATATATTGTGTTCCATTCAACCAGTTGGTTATCCAGATTGCCTAGAGAAAAGGAATTTCTCATAAACTGAAAAAAGAAAAAAATCATTAAATCCGAGACTTATTTCAGAATGTATTCAAGAAAAAAAAATACATACTTACTCTTTTAGATGAAAGAAGAACAGTCTAGAGTACCTTAACATTTGCCCTTTGCTGCACCAGCTGAATGTCAAAGCCCCAAGTGTAGATAATGGGATTTGCATGCTTATTAGTTTGTCCACACAGCAAACAGCACTCCTACCACTGCCCAGCCCACTTTAGTCCTCTTGACTTTATTTCATTACATGCTCATCTACAAGTAACCTTGCATGTTGAACTTTAAAAAGAATTTAGTTATTGAAAGAAATGTAACTTGCTGTGGAAAAATAAAACAATTTAAGTCACCAATGAGGAATATTTATCTTAAACTTTATTTCTCTTACCAAACATTTTCTTTGTTTTAATATAGAACTTAAATCATAATTAAATGATAAATGCATATATGTAATTTTAATTTACAATTTATCACCTGTGCCCTTTTCAGAAAACAAGAAAGCCCTTTTAATCAATAGAAATTTTTATCAAAATAAATAAGTAGTACAAATATCTGGACTAATATCCATGATTTATGCTGTAATATTTAGCTGTAACATTCCATACGCCAAAACAAAAGAAGAAAAACAATGTGTCTTCTAATTTTTATTGTCTGGTTTTAAGCAAAAATTTTGTATGAAATTATCACATGTGTCCATATTAGACAAGACAGAAAAACATTTGATTTGGACTCTGAGCTTCCTGAAAGAAAGACTTTTGTTTTGCTCACCTTTTCATCCCTTAGGAGCAGAGTATAACAAACACTCATTAACATGCTTTCTGAATCAAACTATTCAAGTACAGTTGGAAGATTAAAAGTTTACAGTCTTTTATAGTCTATAATAGTCTTTTATATCCACCCTGTTAAAAGCTGAAGTGACAGAAAACAACTCTAAATCAGACATTTCCTTGAGGGACTCAGTTAATGAAGTTCAAATAAATCCTATTCTTGTGATCTAGTCTGACTTAGATTGACAAAGTTAGCTCTCCTGTCCAGATATGCTTATAACACTTTCTTGGGGCTATTACTCTAGCATTTATCACGTATCGTTGATTTTACTTGCACCCGGTACCTCTGAGAGCCATTTTATCATCATCTCCGCATACTCCACCTTAAGTGTCTGCAAAACCAATTCTTATATCTGGCATGGAATAGGGACTGATAGTTGGTAGCAGTTTACTAAGTGAGTGAATGACTTAAACTTCAAATGCCTCCAAGAAATGCGTGACATAATCTAACAGCCCACCCTCCCCCAGAATCAACTATCTCAGCTGCATGTCTATTTTAGAATTGCATTCATTGTTCTTTTTCTGATTATAAAAGTAATACATGTCACTTCACAAAATTTGGAGAAAATGAAAATATAAATAAAAATAAAAATCAACTATTAACTCAGAGATGATACTAACCTCTTTTTTTTTTTTTTTGGTGTGTGTGAAGTCATACCAAAAATATTATTTTTAACATTATCCTTCAACTTACTATACCAACATATTTTTTCGTAAGTAATTAAATAGTCTTCAGAAACATCATTGACGATGTCTGCGGATTATTTTAGAATATGGGTTTTGATTCCCTATGCTTGAACATTTATTTCTGTTTTTGCTAGCATGCTTTTTAAATATGAGTAACACTATTACTTGGGCAGAAAATACATTCATAAATTGAAATAAAGATTTAGAAACTCAGTTGCAGGAAAAATATCTAAAATTTGTGAGAAAGATTAGGCTTGCTAACAAGGATTATATCTAGAGGCTTTTAAAATAGAATCATTTAAAGATGCAAAAATATTTCAAAGAATTTATAATGGTGAAATACATTAAGCTGACAAAATCTAAATTTTTTTTTTAATTAGCAAGATATTTTGCAGTTTTTAAATTGAATATTCAAATCAAACTTGACACCTCAAGAGAATATCAGTTTTTCTGTCAGAAATCAAAACAGTGATGTATGTTATGTTTGGAAACTAAGTGATAGAATATATGTGTATATGTGTGTGTATACACATATATAACTGGGTCTTATTATGACAGAAATTAACTTCATGAAATATCACCGATGAGTGAAATTCAAAAGTATTTGCTACTTCCCGTCCACACTTTCTGTCGATTGGCTAGAAATATAAGTGCAAATCTAATTTTTTTAATGCTAAAGTATAGTATTCAATACTTTAAAAATTATAAGCATGTGGCTTAAAAACAGATGGAATAAAACATGTTAAAAATTGATCTTTAAAACCTAGTAAAATTATATTATGAGGATATTTTATGTTTTAAGAAACCAATCCTGGTTTCCAAACTTGCAATGCCATAGATTATTGAGTAATGATACAATTGATGGAATAATCTAGTTTTCAGTTAAAAAATAATTAAGTAATATTATTCTATTTTGCCTATAAAATTTGCTTGGTTTATCCCCAAATAATGTCATTGTGATATCTGTAACTGACCCATGCTTCAGGTACTGTTAAACTGCATATCTGTGGAGCATTTTGACAGCCTATTGCCTTGAAACAACCTGCAGAAGATTGCTTTCTTTTTAACAAATATGACACAGACACACATACACCACATTTCACTCTACTATATTAGCCAAATTAAAGCTGTGGTCATTATAAAATAGGCGTTATGAGCCTAATCTCCAAATCTTGATTTATAGAATTTACATTTTAGACAGAATGGTGAATGAAGTTGTTTTATGCTATATTATGTCCACCATAAAATTTGAATGTTGCAGCCCTAACCCCCATTACCTCAGATGTGATTGTATTTGGAGATAAGGCCTTTAAGTTAAAACTGAGGCCCTTCCCTGGCTGGTGTGGCTCAGTGTATTGAGTGTCAGCCTGCAAACCAAAGGGTCACTGGTTTGGTTCCCAGTCAGGACACAAGCCTGGACTGGGGGCAAGGTCCCCAGTAGGGGGCATGCAAGAGACAACCACACATTGATGTTTCTCTTCCTCTTTCTCCCTCCCTTCCCCTCTCTCTAAAAATAAATAAATAAAATATTTAAAAATAAAAATGAGGCCCTAATCCAATCTGACTGGTGTCCTCATAAGAAGAGGAGATTAAGACACAGGTAGAGACAGTAGGGGCATGTATGCCCAGAGGAACAGCTATGTGAAGAGGCAGCAAGAGGACAGACATCTGCCAGCCAAGGAGAGAGGCCTTAACAGAAACTAGCCCTGCTTGCACCTTGACCTTTAGATGTCCAGATTCCAGAACTATAAAAGATAAATTTCTGTTGCTTAAGCTATCTAGTCTATGGTATTTTCTTATGGCAGCCCTAGCAAACTAAGATAGTAACATATAATGTGTTAAGGTAGAGTAGATATATTTTATGAATACATACAGAGCACAAAAGACAAAGGTCATTTTTCTTGGGCCTTTAGGCACAGAGTACCATAGCTCTCTTCCCAATTTTTGACCTTTCTCATTTCATCAGAAAAGTGTGGGTGAATGTTACTGAAAAATGTCAAGGAAAAACACTAAGATACTTAATAAGGTAATGTAACCTTGAACTTAACAATTTGCAGAAGATTAGAATGAATAGTAGACTTTTAAAATCAAATCAATTTTGCTGTTCTGTGTAACATCATGTATCAGATTGATTTAAGTTATTATAATACAAATTGTATGAATGTTTATCCTTGAGGAAATGAGTATTTTCAGGATTTACTTCAGGAAGTAAAATATAAATAAGGGAAATAATTTTCATGTGGTATTTTATATCTTTTAGAAGGAATACTAGCTGGCATTATTTGTAGTATTTTAGAAGTGAAAGTGGTATTAGAGACCATTTTATCCAATTGCTTCATTTTAGAGGTAAAAAAAAAAAAGGAATGTTCCAAATCACACAAGTTAGAAGAGCCAGGACAAGAAATGAATCCACACTGCATTGATTACACCAGTATTCTGAAACCTGCATTTGGCTATGCACCCCATTAGTGAAAAAAATAATTGAGCATCTACCTCTTATATATGTTTGTACATTTGTTTGTAATTTGATATGCAATTATATTACTATGACTGGTGTAAAAACATATACAAAAGTACAAACTTAAAAGGGTACATACAGAGCTTCCAATTCAGTGTAGCATGAAGGAGACAATATTTCTCCTTATTCTTACTGCTAAGTGCAAAAATTAAAAAACCCTGAACCTTGTGAGTAAAAGAAATAGTGAGACTCTGAAAAGTAAAGAGAAAAAGACCAATTAGGGACTCTGATACCCCAAAAGTAACATGAGTGTAAGTTCCTTGTGTCTTCTTTTTGCCTCATGTGTTCAGATTGAGCGCTGGTCATATGTACAACCTAGGAATTCAAACAGATAGAAACACAAAGCCCTAAGAAAAGTCTAATTTTTCTAGCCAAAGAAACAAGAAAGAAAAGGCCTTGTAAAACAGAAAACTTAGTGACAGTAAGCGCCCTATTTCAGCCTCATACTAGAGGAAACATCCAGGCACCATTCCCCACCACCATACACACAAAACACCCACCACTCTTCCCCTGGGATGATACCAGAGAAAGCCTAGAGGGGAGCCTGGACTTTCAATCCTTCCAGGGGTCAGTAATCTCCTATCAGCAAAGAACCTAGGCTTCCACCCCTTCCAAGTGGTGATGAGGCATCCTTTCCCCTACTGCTGGAGTGGTGTGAGCAGAGATCTGGTGGAGAGTCTGAAATCCACACCCACTCAACAGTGAGGCGACCCTCCAAACTGGAGTGACAATGGAGAATGACTAGGGAGTTGGACCTCTATCCCCACCTGTCAGTAATTAAATGGCACCTCTCTTCCCCTCTCAATGTCAGAAGAGACCTGCTAAAACACAAGATTGAAATAAGATTCAGAGTATCATGACATAATATCCATAAGGTTCAGGATACAATTGAAAATTGCTGTCAAAACAGAACAAGGAAATTCTAACCTCAATGAAAAAAAAAATTCAGCAGACACCACCACCAAGATAATCAAAGGTATTGGAATTATCTGACAATGATTTTAACTTATACATTATAAAAAGACTTCAATGAACAATTACAAGCATGCTTGAAACAAAAGAAAAATTGGAAGACAAAAAGATATAGAAACCTGTAAAAAGTAAAAGAAGTAAAGAAAAACCAAATGAAAACGTTATAGCTAAAAAAAAAAAAAACTGAATGGCCTGTAAAGATCTCATAAATAGGCTTAACAATATGAAAAAGATCAAGGGAAAGAATTAGTGAACTGGAAGATAGAACAATAGATATTACCTAATCTCAACAAGAGGAAAAGTATACTAAAGCAAATTAAAAAAATAAATAAACAGACCATAAGCTACAATGGAATAAGATGAAATTCTAACATTTATGTCATTGAAGTCCCACAGGGAGAAAAGGAAGAGTGGAGCTTTAAAAGTATTACAAGAAATAATGACTGGACAGTTTCCTAATTTGTCAAGGAATTTCATACCAAGATACATCATAACTCGACTTCTGAAAACTAAAGACAGATAAAATATCTTGAATGCAGCCAGAAAAAAAAAAAAAAGACACCTCGCCTCTAAAAGAAAAAACAAATTGAGTGACAGTGGATTTTTCATCAAAAAACCATGGGGTCTAGAAAGAAGAAGCATAATACTGTTTGAGTGTTAACAGTGAAAAAGAATGTCAATATAGAATTCCACGTCCAGTGAAAACATCCATTAGGAATAAAGGGGAAATCCAGACATTCTCAGATGAAAGAAAACTAAAGAGAATTTTATGCCAGCAGAACTACCATAAAACAATGGCTAAAAGAAAGTATTAAAATAGAAAGGAAATGATAAAAAAGGGAATATGAAACATAAACATAAATGAGGAAGAAAAAACAATGGGAAAGTATACATATAGGTAAATACAATAGACTTTTTGTTTTAAATTAGACTTAATAGTTGAAAGAAAAATTTTAACATTGTATGATGTAGTTCTCAGTTTATATAGAGGAAATAGTTAAGACAATTTATATTATAAACAGTGGAATGCAAAGAAACTTAAAGGGAGATAAGGTTACTACACTTTACTCAAATGGGTAAAATATTCATACCATTATACCATTAAGTTATATATGTAAAATGTAAAACCTAATACAACCACTAAAAAAAATTAATGGGAATTTATATAGTCAGACACACTAAAAATAAAGTAGAATTACATAAAAGGTTGAAGTAACACACAGCAAGGCAGGAATACAAAGCAGAAAAGAAAAAACAGGTAGGAAACAGAAAACAAGTAAAATAACATCTATAAACCTTAATATGTCAATAATTACATTAAAATCTAGATGGCCTAAATATACTAATTAAAATGCAGATTGGCAGGGTGAATTAAAAATAGTGATCCAATGTAAGATGTCTACAAAAACTCACTTTAAATGTAACATAGGAAAACTGAAAATAAAAAGATAGAAAAATAAATACCATATAAATGCATACTAATGAAAAGAAATCAAGAGTGCCTATACGAATATCAGATAAAATAGGCTTCAGAAAAGAAAATTATGAGACACAACCAAGATGGAGGTATAGGTAGAAACACTTCGCTTCCTCATACAACCAAAAGAAAGATAACAACTAATTTAAAAATAAAAAACAACCAGAACTGCCAGAAATCAAACCACAGGGAACTCTGACAACCAATCAGTTAAAGAAATATTCACCCAACTGGCAGCACAGGGGCAGACGGAGATGGGCAGCAGGGTCAGAGAGGCACGCAGCAAGGTGGTGGACTGAGTGGGCAAAGCTGGGGCTGGCTGAATGGTGGTTCCACATTCACCTGCATGGATAAGCTGGGATGAACAACTGGGGAGCAAGACAGACCACAAAACCCATGGTTTCAGTGCAGGAAACTGAACACTCAAAACCTCTGCCTATAAAACTTACGGAGCTTGCAGCAGTAGCAAGAGACACTCCCAGTGCTACAAGAGAGTCCCTTGGAGAGACCCACAGGGTCCTAGAATGTACACAAACCCACCCATCTGGGAAAAGAACCTGAGAGGGCGCAATCTGCTCATGAGAAGCAGAGGAAGTGACTGAAAGTGGGGCAAGAGCCAAGCAAGTACCATTGTTTCCTCTCTGACCCCTCCCCCACAGAAAGTACTGTGAGCAGCAAAGAGGGTTGCCCCACCCAAGGAAATACCTAAACTATGCCCCTTACATCATAACAGGCATGCTGGGACAAAGAAATATGGGCCAAATGAAAAAACAGATCAAAACTCCAGAAAAAGAACTAAGTGTTGAGAAGATAGACAACCTATCAGATGCAGAGCTCAAAACACTGGTAATAGGGATGCTCACAGAAATGGCTGAGTTAGGTCACAAAATGAAGGAAGAAATTAAGGCTATACAAAGTGAAATAAAAAATATATACAGGGAACCAACAGTGAAGGGAGGGAAACCAGGACTCAAATCAATGATTTGGAACAAGAGGAAAAAAAAACATCCAACCAAGACAGAATGAAGAAACAAGAAGTCAAAAAAAAAAAAAAGAGGAGAGGATTAGGAACGTCTGGAACAACTTTAAACATTTCAATATCTGAATCGTGGGGGTGCCAGAAGGAGAAGAGGAAGAGCAAGAAAATGAAAACTTATTTGAACAAAAAATGAAGGAAAACTTCTCCAGTCTGGCAAAGGAAATAGACTTACAGGAAGTCCAGGAATCTCAGAGTCCCAAAGAAATTGGATCCAAGGAGGAACACACCAAGACACATCATAATTAAATTACCTAAGATTAAAGATAAGGAGAGAATCTTAAAAGCAGCAAGAAGGGAAAGAGTTACATACAAAGAAGTTCCCATAAGACTATCAACTGCTTCTCAAAAGAAACTTTAAGGTAAGAAGGGGCTGGAAAGAAGTATTCAAAGTCATGAAAGGCAAGGATCTACATCCAAGATTACTCTATCAGCAGAGCTGTCATTTAGAATGGAAGGGCAGATAAAGTGCTTTCAGATAAGGTCAAGTGAAAGGAGTTCATCATCACAAAGCCCTTATTATATGAAATGTTAAAGGGACTTATCTAAAAAAAAAAAAAAAGATCAAGTCTGGCTGGTATAGCTCAGTGCGTTGAGGGCTGGTCTTTGAAGCAAAGGGTTGCGGGTTTCATTTCCAGTCAGGGCAAATGCCTGGGTTGCAGGCCAGGTCCCCAGTAGGGGGCATGCAAGAGGTAACCACACAATGATGTTTCTCTCCTCTTTTTCTTTCCCTCCCCCTTTCTCCAACAATAAATAAATAAAATCTTTAAAAAAAAAGAAGATTAAAAACTATGAACAGTAAAATGACAACAAACTTAAAACTATCAACAACTGAACCTAAAAAAAACAAAAATGAACTAAGCAAACAACTAGAACAGGAACAGAATCACAGAAATGGAGATCACATGAAGGGTTATCGGTGGGGAGGTGGAGGGAGAGAGTGGGAGGGGAAGGTACAGAGAATGAAAAGCATAATTGGTAGGCACAAAATAGACGGGGGGGGGGGGGTTAAGAATAGTATGAGAAATGGAGAAGCCAAAGAACTTATATGTACAACCCATGGACATGAACTAAAGTGGGGGTGCCTGCCGGAGGGTGGAGTAACGCAGGGAGAAAGGGGATAAAGAGGAGAAAAAAAGTGGGACAACTGTAATAGCATAAACAATAAAATAAACTTAAAAAAAAGAAAATTGTGAGACAGATATTACATAATGATAAGAGGGTCAGTCCACCAAAAAGACATAGAAATCCTGAATATATAGCCCCAAACATCAGTACTGCAAAATGAACTGGAGAAAAAAATAACAGATAGAAGCAAAAGAAGAAATAGACAAATACACACTTAGAGTTAAAGATGTCAACACCTGACTCAACAAATGATAGAACAATTAGATTGAAAACCAAGTATACAGAAGAAGTTAACAACATCATCAACCAACAACATTGAATTCACAGTTATAAAACATTATCCCATTAACAGCAGAATATACATTCTTCTTAAACACCCTTGAGGGCATTTATCAGGATATACCATATCCTGGGCCATAAAACATATCTCAACAAACTTTAAAGATTTAAAGTCATGCAAAGTCTGTTCTCTGATATAATAGAATTAAACTAGGAATCCATTACAGAACAATAACAAAATTTTCAAAACATGTGGAAACTAAGCAGCATACTTCTAAGTAAACAAGGGGCCAAGAGGAAATCTTGAGGAAAATCAAGAAATGTATTGGACTAATTGAAAATAAAGATACAATATATAAAAGTCCGTGAGAGACAAGTGCATAGCCCTAAAAGCATGCCTTAGAAAAGAGGAAAATTTTATATTAACAAGCTAAGCTCACATCTTAGGAACTTAGGTGGGGGGTGGGGGTGGGGGGATAACCCAAACCAAGTAGAATAAAGGACATAAGAGCAGAAATTAATAAAATTGAAAAGAGAAAAACAGAAGAAATCAATGAAATAAAAATTGGGCTCTTTAAAAAGATCGATAAAATTGAAAAAGGTCTCTAATAAAACTGACAAAAAAAAGACAAATTTCCGATACCAGGAATGAAGCAGGCGATATCATTACAAACCCTGCAGACATGGAAGTAAGTGAATACTATAGAGAACCCTTCACACGTAAATTTGACAAGTTAGATGAAATGTAGTAATTTCCCAAAAGCATAAATACCACAATTCTCACAATAATGAATAGTTAAATGAATCAACATTTAAATTAAAAAAAATTAAATCCATAATTTAAAGACATTTTTAGTCATGACACCAAAAGCATGATTGCCTCAGTCAGTCCAGGCTGTTATAACAGAATACCACAGACTGCGTGGCTTAACCAACAGAGATTTATTTCTCATGGTTCTGGAGGCTGGGAAGTGCAAGATCAGGGTACAAACAAGCATGGTTGAGTTATAATGAGGGCAGTTTTCCTAGCTGGCAGATGATGGTCTTCTTATAACCTCACAATAGAGATTAAAGGGAGAGGAAAAAAAATAGCTCGGTTGTATTTCTTTTTTCTAAGACTTTATTTATTTTTAGAGAGAGGGTAAGGGAGGAAGAGAGGGAACCATCAAAGTGTGAGAGATACATAGAGATACATCTACTGGTTGCCTCTCACACGTGCCTCTCCAACTGGGGACCTGGCCAGCAACCCAGGCATGATCCCTACCTGGGAATCAAACCTGTGAACTTTTGGTTCATGGGCTTGCACTCAGTACACTGAGCCACACCAGCCAGGGCTGTATTTCTTTTTATAAGGGTATTTGTCCTATGCATTAGAGCCCATCCTCATGACCTAATTACCTCCCAAAGGTACTATCTCCAAATACTATCACATTAGGCTTCAACCTATGGATAGGGCATAGGGTAGGGCTGCACAATATTGTCCACAGCAATGACTTCTCATAACAGAAAAATCAATAAATAGGACTTAGTCAATTAAAATAGACCCTATTAAACAAGAGACCCTGTTAAGAGGATAAAAATACAAATTACAGGCTGAAAATTATATATTGGCAACTCACATTATCTGTCAAAGGACTCAAATCTACTTGTAGTGTGTGTATCTATATATAAACTCTCAAACTCAGCAGTAAAATAAAGCAAAAAATCCATTTTAAAAAATGAGAAAAAGACACAGAGACACTTCACAAAAGAGGATATACAGATGTCAAAAAAGCACATGACTAGCCATTAGAAAATGTAAATTAACACAATGAGATATCACTGTACGCCTATTAGAATGACTATAATAAAAGAAAGAAGGAAGAATACTGCATCAAATGCTGGCAAAGATTTGGAGAAACTGGATCTTTCAACACAGTTGATGGAATTATAAAATGGTCTACCTACTCCAGAAAATAGTTTTGACAGTTTCTTAAAAATGAAACATACATACATTTAACATACATCCTAACAACCACAAGTTTGGACATTTATCCTAGGGAAATTAAAACCTGTACATGAATGTCCACAGCAATTTTATTTGTAATAGTTGAAAATTTAAAACAATCTAAATTTCCTTTAATAGATGAATAGCTAAACAAAGTTTTGACCATCCATATCACAAAATACTACTCAGCAATAAAAAGAAACTATTGGTACATGCAAGAAATTGGACAGATCTCAGGGATATTGTGGTGAATGAGAAGGTCACATCTATAAGAATCCACTTATGAAACATTCTCAAAATAATAAATGTGTAAAAACTCCAAACAGATTAGTAATTGCTGGTGCTAGAGGTGGTGAAGGGAGAGATCTGTAACAGCACAGGGGCAGCAAGAGGAAGACAGGTCTTTGTACTCAGAGAGGAGCTCTGTGTGTTGATTGCAGCGATGGTTACACAAACCTACAGATGGGCTTGAACAGCGCAGGATTGTACACGCTCATCATTTCCACAGGAGTTCCCTGTTTTTGACAGTGTACTCTCGTTATATAAGATGTAATCTTTGGGGGAAACCAGGTGAATGGTACACAAAACCTCTCTATACTATTTTTGCAAGTGTCTGTGAATTTATAATTATTTCAAAATAAAGTTTAAATAAATAAATACATACATACATACATACATACATTTAAATTGAAATAGTAATTTAAACATTTCATTTTGCCCTTTATTATCTTAGTTATCCCCCCTTTGTGCACACGCCCACTTGAGAGATCAGTGCTTGAATCTTTTATATATTTTGTGTAAATTCTTAGGACTACAGGAAATGCTAATTAGATTGGCTATAATTTTCTAAGTCTGCTCTTCGTAAAAGTTGCCAAAACAATTGGTTGCAATGGCAGAAATGGATTTAAGCTTCAGAAGCTCTTTCTTGGAAGCTAAAAATACAGAGAAAAAGAGAGCTCCTTGGTAGTGAGTCAGAGTTAAAAAAAAATATTCCTATGATCATACCTGTATGAGACTTAGGATATAACTGGGGCCTAGCAAAAGAAAAAAATCTAAAAATGTAATGATTTCAATAGATTTTCTACCCTTTCATTTCTTCCTGATAGAACAAATCAATCTTAAGGAAAGTGAAACAATCAATAACTTTACATGTTTTTTTAATTAAATTGTATCTGAGTATTTGGCCATGATCATAGACCAATGGCACATTTGCAGGACTTATGATTAGAAACAGTTCCAACATAAGAGGACTTGGTATCTAAATAAAGCATTGTGAATGGTCCATGTCTCAGATTGGTCTGCTTATGCCCCAAATACTTGGGAAAGACCAGTGATAGCTTCTAAGGAATCCAGAAAGAGCAGAAAAGATCTAGATAATTATCTGATCGCACTAATGTTGGTTGTGATGGGAACAAGTACAGGGGACAGGAAGTCTGGCCAAAGTGGAGTATCTAAAAGAAGCCCTGATATTAACTTGCTGAAACTTTCAGTCCAAAAAAAAAAAGTTTGTGTATATTAAAGACTGAAAAACTTAATGTATTTGTCACATTGTACCAACGTCAAGTCTAAAGTATCAAAGAAGTTTATCTCACATCTGGAGTTCTTTTCCTCGGGAAGTTCTTTCCTATAAGTTTTTGTGAGTCTCTGTCCTCTAATGGCTGTTTCCTCTACAGGGTAAAAAAGCTCACTGTTAGCTGTTATGTTCTTGTTTTCTTCTGAGAAGATACTTTACTTAGTTTTTTCATTTTTAAAATTTATGATTGTGGGCTCATGGATTCCTATTTACTTAAAGTGTTGAAATCCTGTGTCCTTTTAATGTGTCCCTATCATTGAGTATTCTTACTTTTGACACAAAAAGATATCCCAGGCTCACTTTGCCCTCTATCCTTACCACCAGAGTCAGCCATTTCCACAAGATCTTTTGGTTCTTTGCAGTGGAAGATAGTTACAGGAAACCAAGACTGAGGCCCTGCCTGCTAGTGCCCATTGCTTCTGCTGGGTGTTTCCTTCTAGTCCCCCTTAGCTGATAGATCTGGAAAATAAAGTATGTATATATGCATGCATACATAAATGTATACACATTCATGCTTCTATAATGGTTTCATATCCATTTGTATAAAAGATTATAAAACAATGAATGCATATTGATGCCTCCAATTATAATCCAATGCCAGGGTTTTCTACTCTTCTGAGTTTGTTAATATA
>PVIA01002564.1:0-85509 GCA_004024845.1 Tonatia bakeri
ACTTGAAAGAATGCTGATCTCACAGAATGAGTATTTTAAGGTATAAGGAAGTAGGAACCCGCCATTTGGGACTGTAGATGAAACAGAGCACCTATGTACATACTGGTGCACCTATATACATTAGCCACAAAGAGAGGGCGAGTGTGGGACAAGAGCAATAACAAAAATAGGAATTCAGGCATGACACTTAAACATCTCTTAGTACTAAATCTAATCCCAACACACCCCCACTCCACACACACACACACACACACACACACACACACCATGCTGCCATGCTGTCTCACCTAGTTCTTGGCTCAAACTGCCCTGTGTGGCTTTGCCTTTGAATCCTCTGTTCCCCATGCTAACTCGTACTCATTTTTACCACTAGGTTCAGCTTTTATCTCTGCTGTGAGATTTTTCTGGGCCCCTTAGAGTGGGTTGAGTGTCCTCTCTCTGCACATTTCTCTATTACATTTACTGATGCATTGATCCTTTTTGGGTCTTCCTCTCTACGAGGCTGAGAACTCCTTGAAGGTAGCAGTGCATTTTATTCCTCTTTATATACAGATGCCTACCACAGTGCCTGGTACATCAGGCAATTCAACGAATGTGTATGGAAAATATAAAGTAACGATTTAAAAATATAATATCTGACAATATTTAATGCCACATCTTGAAATTGTAGGTGTACTAGTTTAGGGGCTTATCTTACCCAGAATTATTGTCAACATTAATTCAAATAATTATTTCAGTGTTCTCCTTTTTACAAGAGGGAAGCGTAATTTACATTGGTTCAGATATTTTTTATATGCAGGTATTTTTTATGTGCAGATATTTTTTCTGGCACAAATACATAGTCTAACCTATTCCCTTATTCAACAGATATTTACAGAGGACCCATTATGTGCCAGCAATAGAAATACACAGCAATAGAGACACACAATCTCTGACTTCACAGAATGAGGGGTATGGGATAGAGGGGAGGCAAGGAGGGGGTGAGACAAAATATAAACAAGAAAAATTAGTTACATACATTCAACAGTGTTAACTGCTAAGATGATGAGCAAATGAGTATGAAATCCAGAAGTAGGGGGTGAAATTTTAAATTGGGTAGGCATAGCCGGTCTTACTGAAATGAATTTGAGTAAAAGAGTCCTCCAAATTAGCAAATTGTTCATTGACTCTTTTGGCAATTTTAATAAGTCGTCCAGTGGCAGCTCCACTGCACAGTAAATAATTTTAAAATAATTGACTTATAACTGATTATTATAAAAAATAGAATTTAACTAGGAAGCCATTAAGAGAATGTCTACACAACAATGTGAATACTGATTGCAACACTTGGCAAGGCACCCAGTTAGGGATGGGATAAATGCCCTGCATAGACACGTGTTCAACAAAACCACATGGTTAAAGGTACTCATGCACACCCCTTGCAAAGCACCAAAGTAAAGTATATCCACAATTTAAAAGTCAGTAAGGCCCGTGTTGTATTCTCTTTAAAGCTAATAGGAATTAGAAAGGAAATTATTCTAGTAGATGGTTGGAGAGATTGTTTTTCATACTTTAAAAGGATGTGTGTGTTTACTTTCCTATAGATTACTTTTCAGGTTTTCTTTATGCATGGGGAGTCAGAAAATTTGGTAGGAAAATAGACACCAGTTTCACAAGGACAATGCATCATGCGGATAAATCAGAAGGATATTTTAAAAATCATTTTCTTATGGAAAATTACAAAAGTAAAAATCTGCAGAATTGTATACCAAATTCCACGTGCCCACTATCCAGCATCAACAATTACCAACTCCTGGCCAATTATGTTTTATCTCTGTCCTCACCTACTTCGCTCTCTCACTGTGGATTATTTGCAGTAAATAGACATCACATCATTTTACCTGTATGCAGTGTGAAGAGTTAAAGTGGTTCATTCGCATGGCTTATTTACATGATAATAAGGTTGAACATAACATTTAAGTTTATTATCTTTATTTGGCTGTACCCAAGTTAAGTTCTACAGGGATCACAGAATCTATTTTAGATGACCACAAGGACTAGGACGGATTGAATCTTGGAACACTTTCAACTTGTGCTTCTAGGTCCTCCCTGTTCTGATCTTAGCCTACAAATACAAACTGTGTACTCTCGACTGGTCCGTCTTCTCGCTCTCCTTCATGGTGCACATTCAGACACCTGTCTGCCTCTCTCGGGTCTAGGAGGCCGCTGTCCCTCATTCTAAACCAGCACTCTTTCGCAGCTCAAGGGCACGTTCCTGCAAGCAGTCTTCCGGCAGTAGTGTGAATCACCGTGATCTTCCCATTCTTTATCCATATTGCTCTTATCATTGGACCATCACCACGAGAGACTTGATTATATATACTCTTCCGTGTGTGTTTTCCCAACTTGGTTAAAAGTTTTTATAGACAGGAATTATAATCTGTAATTGATTTGTACCTTCAACTCTGTGGCTCTTGCCACAGAACTGGTTATGTAACAAGTGCTCAATAAACATGTATTCATTATTAATGGATTTAGTAGGGTCAAATAACTATGTAGGACTGGAAGCACCAGATTAAAATTTTAGCGTATATAGATTTATTTAAATGTGCAAACTGCTAAGCTTTGTCCAAAGAAAAATCTACTAATAACCTACAGCATCTTAGCACATTTTTGAAAATCAAGTCTCTCACTTAAACTCTTTAAGATGTAAGATTTACCTAATCATTGTAGTAGTCTTGAAATAGATTTCTTTGTTATTTATTTCTCATAAAATCCCTGAAGGTCATCTCCTTAAGCAGTACAATGAACACTTCAGTGAAGAATGAATGTTCTCTCTTATTTCAAGAGAGTTCATTGTAAATGCTGAGTAGGGGACAGCCTCAAAAATAGGACTACTTGATCTATTTCATTTATATTACAGGGTATTTGAAAATTGAATATTTTTATCTGCTGAATCAGTTTGATTTCTCTATATGATTGGCCATTCATATTTTTTTCTTTTTCTACTCAAGCCTATGATTTTAACAGTAGCTATTTACAGTGACAAACATGTGAAGGAAAGTGATATGGAATTTGTCATTATTCTATTAATAGAAATAGTATGCTACTCTCTGAAAATTTGGCATTAAAATTTACTCCACGAAAATTTTAGGAAGAAAGTAAGCTGGCTATCCTGACAATATTTGTTATTTGGAGTAGGCGTTAGCAACCTTTAGAGGTTATCATGTCTTAGACTGCTTCTCGATTGCAGGCTCCTACAGTATGTCAGCTTTTGTTTGCCCTGCTCCCCCGCATGTTGCTGGTACCTCATACGTATGTGCCCATAAGTGCTTAATGGGAGGAATTACTGAAGGTGTTGATTTCATGAAAAAGCAAAAAGGAAGATTCCTCTGCATGATAATATTTGGTAGAAAGCACTATCCAAGTGAACTGATCATACTCCAACTTAAATTTTAATCCCCAATAGGAGAAAGTCAAAGGGGAAAGAGGGGATTTTAGCTTTCCTCTCTACTCCCCTCAGATGCTGGAAAGTCTGAATACCAACACTAAGCCACCTCAAGTCTTAGCCCTTGGAGGAAGTATAGAAATAGCTCTGTGGCTCAGAATCATTAAAATAAATGATACCTAAAATATATTGAATACTTACTATGTGTTACTGCACTGCATACTTTGTAAGCATTATCTCATTTTAACTTATCCGTAAGATAAATTAAAAAACCTACTAGGTAGATATAATTTTATGTCCATGTTGCAGCTGAGGAGCTGAGAGCTCTGGGGCATTAACCTTGAGCTCCTACCTTCAGCATTACTTCTTACTGCCTCTCTGTTATTCTAGGCCTCCCCCCCCCCAAATAATTCCTCTTTATGGAGCCTTATCATAGCACTTCTTCTCCAGTGTATGTCATGACCTGCATCCCAACCTCCTGTGGCAAGTGTCCAAAACCTGCTACTATAACTAGTTAATGGAAGCTCATTCATTTGCCTATGATCTTAATGTATCCAGTAGTTTTTTGTGTTATCCTTGCTCACTTCCTTCTTTTGTAAGATGCTTATCTTCTGACAGTATAGGAACCCTTATTATACATGGATCTCCATCCTAGAACTTTAATTCAGCCTTCTGTCCCTGATTGAAATAAACTCTGATCCTCTATCGTGATACAAGCAACCTGCCTGTCCCATTCTCAGAACTAAGCTCCAGGTCCTAGCCCAGCCTTCTGGGCTCACTTCTGCATGTCTATCTCCCATAATGAATCCTTGTGGTATCACCTGGATCCTAGTGCCCCTCCTCCTTGGGAACCAGCCAGGCTGACTTTGCTGCTCTGCTCATTTAGCCTCCATCCACACAGACAGAACAGGCACTGCCTGAGTCTGACACAGCTGTCTTCCCCACTATGAACTTTCAGAAATCTGTCCGATTCCAAACACCATGTGGCTGATACTTTCAAACTCAATATTCTTTCAGCAGAAGCATTATACTTGAATGGGAGTACGAGTTTGCACCCAAAATTGTAATATAATTAAAGCAATCATTCAGCATCCTCTGGTGTCTCTCCAATAGATGATGTCTAATGAATCAAGCCAGCAGGGTCATCCTCAGACACCAACACACAGAACAGTGGGGAAATGTGAACTCAAATCTCCCTGGTTTTTCCTTTTGCACTTTCTCCCTCTATTTTGTTCCCACTCCACAGAAGAGCAGTGTTCAAACGCTGCAGGTTTTGACACCTCAGTCAGCTCTGCTTCCTTGGAAGTTGCACTGCCACATAAATACATTTTCTCTTCTCCGTTTCACTCAAAACAAACAAAAAAATTACCCCTAACTTTTTCTCAGACTCCTTTGACAAACAAATCCACATTACCATGGCAATTACCTGTAACAACTCTATGCTTTATCCTTCTTGATAACAACTATGTATTTAATGAGCACACTCAAAAAGCAAAACGCATAAGCCAAAGGAATATATTCTAGTTCTGAAATTTCAGGAAATGTGGTAAAAGATACATTAGAGTCAGCAAGATTTCCTTTATGCCTCTAAATAACACCAACTGAAAACAGCACTATTTTTTGACCTTGGGGTTATGCTTCCAAATTTCAAATAAATATACACCCTGTTTAGAAAAGAGAAATGATATTTCTTGAGCACTCTATACCTATGTACTGAGTTTTCCATATGCAATTTAATTTAATCCCTGACAACAGCCCTGATCGATGGGCATTATTATCTCCCATTTTTAAAACAAACTGGAGCTCAACAAGCTTTAGTAGGTCTCAAATTATTCTCAGTTAAGTAACAGACCCAGAATGATAACCCAACTGTGCACGCCTCCCAGGCATGGTCCTTATGCACACAGCTCAATTTAGCCTATCCCATTGATTGGGTGTATTACCTAAATGATCACTGTACTCTCCTCACAGATATATCAAGAGCCTGCTGTCACTCACCTTCTAATAATAAATGCTTCAGTAATTAAGAACCTTGTTGTATTGTTTTATATACCTAGTGTTTAGCATAAGGCATGAAACATGCTAGCAGCTGTGGTAGGGCAGAATGATGGTCCCCAAAGTTGTCCACATCCTAGTCCCCAGAATCTGTCAATATCTTGCCATTACATAGTGAAGGGAACCTTGCAAATATGATTAAGCGTATGGACCGTGAGATTATTCTGGATGATCCTGGTGTACCCAGTCTGATCATGTGAATTATAAAACTGGAGGACCTTCCCAAGCTTTCCTCAGAGGGAAAGATGTAAAGACAAAAGAAAGATTAAAGAGAGATACAGCAATTCCAGCTTTGGTTATGTAGGGAAGAGGGGGTCCAAAGACAAAGACTGCAGTGGCCTCAAGAAACTGGAAAAGGCAAGGAGATGTATTTTCCTGTAGAGTCTCCAGAAAGAAACAGTCTTGATTCTAGCCCAGTGTGACTGGTATCAGACTTGCGACCAATATAACAATAAGATAATATATTTATGTTGTTTTAAGCTCCTAAAATTGTGACAATTTATTATAGCAGCAGTATAAAGCTAATATAGTGCCTTAATATTTGTAGAATAAATGAATTTCATAAACCGGACACCCATGTCAAAGGTCAAAAGTACAAAGATCTCACTTTCCTTTGGCCTTTTGTGAGGAGCAAGCTTTCCATGCATTTTGCTAAATGAAGATTTTGTGACTCAAGGAGATTTACATCTATTCCATTTTGATATATTGTATATTTTAAACAATGTTCCAAATATATTTGTCTCTGGGTAGATATACTCAAAGATTCACAAGGACCCAGGTACTAAGTGCTATGAACTTGACTGCACTTGATTTTGCTCTATCTGATCTAACGATCATGTAAAATCCAGTCTCAGGTCAAGCAGACTGCTTTTGTCCCAAGAGAAGAAAACCACTCATTCCTTAATCACATCTAAAAGAGTCTAAACACAAGAATAAGCTACAGAAATCAGAGTATTTGAAATCTTGGCAACACACTCCAGTGGACATAATGACCTTCTGATATAATAGACCACCATTTTACAAGCTCTGGAAATAAGAGCTCTTTCCTTACTGTAGAAGGATAGTCTCTGCCAGAACTTGAAAAACTCTGTAGATACTTATGCACATTTATTTTTTATTTAACAAGAACTTTTTAAGTGAAATAATCATTAAAAAACATTCTCAGGTCCCTAAGTATGACTAAACAAAAAGTTAAAAATGCACCATTTTAAAAAACCAAAACAGTAAGTTATCTAGCAAGTGCAAAAAAAAAAAAAAACTAAAATGAAAGAGATCATTGGTGAATTTTCAAAGTCAAAGATCAACAGGGAATAAGGAAACATAACAGAAACACTTAAAGGAAAAAATAAAACCATCCAAGAGACTGAGGGGTATTTGGAACTAGTGTATAAGCTTGTATGTATGTTGTTCATAAAGTCCCAGGAAGTTTGTCTCCCAGAATTCCAGAGCCAGAAGTTTTGAAAGAAAGGAAGAGAAGAAGAAAAATACCAAGGAGGAAGAAAGAGAAGGGAAAGAAATTAAAAGAAAAGGAAGAAAGAAGGGAAAGGGATTTAGGCAATTTTACCAAATAAAGGATATCTTACATACTGTTTATTTTTTTTTTAATTCTCAACCGAGGACATTTTTTCCCACTGCTTTTAGAGAGAGAGGAAGGAAGAGAGAGAAACATCAATGTGAGAGAGAAACATCAATTGGTTGTCTTCCCTATGTGCCCAGACCACCAGGGCCCAGACCACCAGGGCCCAGACCACCAGGGCTCAGACCACGAGGGCCCACACCCCAGGTATGGGTCCTGACTGGGAATTGAACCTGTAACCTCTTCATTATGGGATGATGCTCCAACCAACTGAGCCACACTGGCCAAGGATATACTATTTTAAAAAATATACCCAGTATAGTTTCTTTGTGAGAACTGTTACCAAGACTTTCTCAAGCTGCTGTGATTTAGTAAGTTTAGCACAAAGGAGTTTAAAGTCTAATACCCAATTTTTGTAAAACTTCAGCACTTATTACTCTGTATCTATATTACCCATTATCAAACTGTCTATAATAATATTGGCTCCATTTAGAAATAACTTTAATCTTTAGTACCCAGAATATCATGCCATGCATACATTACCCCAAATGAGCAGAACAAAATGATTTAGGTCATTGGGAATTCTCCTGGGGGTGTTCAAAGTTTATGCTGAACAAAAATAAAGCTTACACTATCAAGTACAAAGCAGATACATGAAGAGTTATAAAAAAAAAAAAAGGAGAGTTGGGTTTCCTGGGTTTTCCTTTTGCACTTTCTCCCTCTATTTTGTTCCCACTCCACAGAAGAGCAGTGTTCAAACGCTGCAGGTTTTGACACCTCAGTCAGCTCTGCTTCCTTGGAAGTTGCACTGCCACATAAATACATTTTCTCTTCTCCGTTTCACTCAAAACAAACAAAAAAATTACCCCTAACTTTTTCTCAGACTCCTTTGACAAACAAATCCACATTACCGTGGCAATTACCTGTAACAACTCTATGCTTTATCCTTCTTGATAACAACTATGTATTTAATGAGCACACTCAAAAAGCGAAACGCATAAGCCAAAGGAATATATTCTAGTTCTGAAATTTCAGGAAATGTGGTAAAAGATACATTAGAGTCAGCAAGATTTCCTTTATGCCTCTAAATAACACCAACTGAAAACAGCACTGTTTTTTGACCTTGGAATTATGCTTCCAAATTTCATATAAATATACACACCGTTTAGAAAAGAGAAGTGTTATTTCTTGAGCACTCTATGTCTATGTACTGTGAGTTTTCCATTCGCAATTTCATTTGATCCCTGACAACGCCCTGATCAATGGGTATTATTATCCACCATCTTCTAAACAAACTGGAGCTCTACAAGCTTTAGTAGGTCTCAAGTTATTCCCAGTTAATAAACATGGGTAAGGCAAAAAGTGGCTGTGGTCCCACAAGGGAAAGCAACTTACCTACAAGTCAAGAATATAGTATGGCACCTGGGTGCTAAGAGGGCTGATCACAAAAAGCTGAAGCCTTGGAAAGGATGACAGAAGACCCTTAGATTCTTAAGGAAAAAGTGACCATGTTGGCTCCTGATGGCTACCATTAGCAGACAAGCTGCAACTCTGTTGTGCCACAGACGATGTCAGAATTCCATCCCAGCGATACACGTCTCACTTACTCAGTTACTTATGCCCTGCTCTCAGTTGGTGTCCTCTTGAAATATAATTCTTAAACATCAGGATGTCATAGCGGTTAATAAGAGATGCTGCTTATTTCCACCCCACCATCACCATCGGCGGCAGAACTCAGCAGCCCTAGGCCTGAGGGCTCCCAGAGGTGTCAGTCCATGACCAAAACTCCTTCCCCATTTTCAGTGCTGCCAACAAGGTGCTGATGGACCCAAAGTTGATGAACAGGAACACTATGTCTGTGCCATTACAAGACTTCTGCAACATGGTTGCTCCAACCACACACACATAAACACACACTCCTTTCTCTCAGGACGCATGTATACACCATAGTGTGGATCGGAATGAACTCCTCCATCAGCTGTCTTGCAATACCTAAAACATCTCTTCTCTCCAGCTCTCAGTTTTTGTTTTTCAGTCTAGCTTACTCCATTTAATGCATTCTTCATTTTACTCTTAGAGGCTTCTATCTTTTTCTCCTTGCAATTGCACTTGCACTGGGTTCACTCCTACCCATCAGTCAAAATTGCGTATGTCCAAACTCAGAGTTAAAGGGTGAAGTGCAGTTGTTTTCAGATAGACCCTCAGCCCCCTTCTAAATCAGTGGGTATGTTATGTGTGTGGGGTGGAGGGCGTCCTGAGATCAAACTGTGCCCAACGTGTTCATGGAGGATTAAAAAAGGAGGCCACTGTGGGTCTAGCCGAGTGAATAAAAATAAAATACGGTTGCCCAGAGATGGAGGAGGAATCGATTGAAGAGACTGAGTGTAGCTAACGCAAATGGACATTTGCTGCAAAAGGGAGCTGAGAGAACTCTTTACGATGCACTGTTTGCCCACCTGAATAGCTTTCTATTCTGACATGTAGATTTACGTGCTGGGTTTGCTTTACAGGTTTTTACCATTTTGAGGGAATAAAGATTAGAGTAATCATTAGTGCTGTTCACCAAATATTTCTGGCTCTCCTTCCAAGTACATGGTAGGATTGAGCTTGCTTCCTCCCTGCGTCACCTGTTGTGGGGCTGATGTGTGACACCTCTAGTGGAAGCTTCAAGAATCAGTGCAAAATTCAGTACACTCTTTCTTCACTTGCATGGGCAAACAGACAACAGCCTTCAAGATGGAGTCCCCTCCACCAACCGAAGCTCTGGAGTAAGCACACATGAACCAGGGTCTCCAATCAACTCCTGACAGGCAAGTCATGTGAATAAGGAATAAACCTTTGCAGCTGAAAGCCAGTAAGAGTTCAGGATTTTTTGTTAACACAGATTAACATAGTTTAACCCAACTAACATAAGAATGTATCAAGTTTACTCATATGATGTCTGTCCAGAAAAAGTCCAGACATTGTTAATATAATGAGAACGATTTGCACGACATCGATGTAACCTGGCAGCCAAGGAAAGGGGACTGGAATGTGCATGTGTGATCAATCACAGCTTCACTGTAGTAGTCAGTGGGAGTGATAGACGGTATTGAGCATGTGTACTGTATGGCTGTCATATTCAAAATGACTGAGCGAGTAGAGCAACAAATCTGCATTAAATTTTGTATTAAGCTTGAACATTCCTCCATGGGAACTATTCGGATGACTCTCAAGGCTGCAGCTATGGGCAATTGGTGATTGGCAACTTCAGCACAACAATGCACCCACTCATGCAACACACCTTGCATAGACATTTGGCAAAACATCCAATCGCTCAGGTGACTCAGCCCTCCGACAGCCCAGATTTGCAACTCCTGACTTTTCCTAAAACTAAAATCAGCTTTGAAAGGGAAGAAATTTCAGACTTTTGGTGAGATTCAGGAAAATACAGCAGGGCAGCTGATGGCAATTGGGAGAACTGTGTGATGCCCCAAGGTACCTACTATGAGGGTACTGAGGTATCATTGTTCTATGTACAATGTTTCTTGTATGTTCTTCAGTAAGTGTCTCTATTTTTCATAGCACATGGCTGGATATTTTCTGGATAGACCTCAGCAGGTGGTTCTCCAGTTTTCTAATAACTTTATTTGAGCTTAAGATAAAACATACAATTTAAGCCTGAACAAATTCACTCTCCTGGGTGGAGTAATATGAGAAAATTCTGGTTGGCTTGCTTCTGTAAGGAGCCTCAGAATCCAGAGTAGATGGTACCAGCGTGAGCAGTGGTGAATCTCTGACCTATATCTGGCCTTGCGATGACTGCTGGTTGCCTACCGTGCTATTGGGAGGTTGGCCAGGCTCATTCACTTCAGCTCAATACTTTGAGAAACCAAAACATTAAGGCTTAGAAATTATTGATAATTATCTTTATATGAATTCATGTTATCATTAGAAATGTTTAATTCTCTTTTAAATAATCTTTTGCCTCCAAGTAACCAAGACAAAAAAATTAGCTCTCACATAAAATCATAAACTCTATCTATATCATTGTTTTCAAGTGTGTTTTACATATACATAAGAGAAATTGTATATGTGTTTACATAAGAATTTTTTAATTACTTTTTTAATTTTAATTGTTGTTCAAGTACAGTTTTCTGCCTTTTCCCCTACCCCAGCCCTCTCCACCTCCCTCCCATTTCCACCCCTCCCCCCACTATTTTCTATGTGTCCTGTATACTTGTTCCTGCAAACCTTTCACCTTTTCCCCTGAAATTCCCTCCCCTCTCCCCTCTGGTCACTGTCAGCCTGTTCTCAATTTCAGTGTCTTTGGTTATATTTTGCTTGTTTGTTTGTTTGTTTGTTTTGTTGATTAGGTTCCTGTTAAAGGTGGGATCATACAACATTTGTCTTTCACCATCTGGCTTATTTTGCTTAGCATAATGCTTTTCAGTTCCATCCATGCTGGACAGACCTTATATTTTTTAACAATACACAGAAGAGGAAGAAAATTTAAAGACTCAATTTGCATTCAGTTTATCTAAATAAATAAAGTAAAATGAGGCTAACACCATATTAATCCCACCAATAGTAATACATTACAAAACATTACATTCAAATGTTATCTCCAAAAGCCACATCATGTTTTATGTGTGTTGTATTGCATTAAAACTTAGTTGCATGTAACCCCCACACAAGTGATAGTTTTAGGGGGAAAATCATATTGACTCTAAACTACATTTAAGTGAGAATAATCTTAAGTGAGAATAATAGTAAGATTTCACCAAATGTGTGTGTTTTGCTAGCTTCTTCAGGGTCCCTGGGGCCATTCGAAGGCCTCCTCTGCTCAAAAGGATTAGAAGAGGCCTGTGTCAGGTTCATGGGCAGTCACTGAGACAATCACACTGGGGTAAGTTTAGACCTTTCATCTCTTAATCACAACAGATTCAGATTAGTACAATGTAAATATTCTTTGAAACCAGCTGAAAAAAGAATTATAAATATTACTGACCACTTTTAGATGGCCCTTCAAACAGACACACACATAGCCCACTCATGTTGGGTGGAGAAAAATTTTGCCTTTCATCATGTTACAAATGAACTCTTCCTTAACTGTGTTGAAGAATACACACACAGAGACACGCATATTCTTACAAAAAATGCCCATGGATTTTCCATTCTCAGCAGTCAGATTATGGTGTTCATTTTTGTGGTTCCCTTTGATGTTGCCTAGAGCTTTTTTAAAATCATTCCTTGGCTGGTTTGAAATAATTTCCTTTTACCATTTTCTCATCAAAGATACAGACAAACAGCATTGATGTTCACTCATTACAACCCTTTTAGCTTTAAAGAAAACAATTTCCATTTATAGTATAAAGCTAGCAGATTCACACCATAGGAGTCTGTTTCTTTTTATAATCCCAGGGGCCTTTGCCATAGAACCCAGTCTATGGGGTTCATTTGCAAATTGCCTGTTTTCTCTCTGCTTAGTCTGTAGACATTTTCCAGCAGCAGAACCAAAAGGCCACGAAGCCCCCATAGTCTGTATGGGTGGGCAGCAATGTGGACAGCAGACAGAATAGGACAGCAGAGTGTGTTCTGGCATGGAGCCACGTTAAAAGACAGTTCTTGGATGCACTGAGAGTGAGTCCGTGTTTTTATCCGTGATTGAGAGAGGTGTAAGTCACACATCCAGCAGAAGTGCTTAAACACAATGGTCAACTCATTTAAATGAATGAATCTATAGATTTTATCTGATATTTTTCCTAAACAGACATATGACCAAACTCTCCTGAAATTATCAACTTAAAACACAGTTGCAAGACTTGTTTTATGCCCTCGGAAAAATCATCTAATAGTTTAACAACTTATTTTCATATTTCTCACTACTTTTCTTTCAAATTTCTTCTTCCTTTATTTTTTATCTTCCACCTTCACAATTGGAGATCTAGTACAGAAGAATAATCCTCATTTCTCCCATGCATGAAATTATGTTCCTGAGTCTCTGAATGGTATTTATTGTTATAATTACAGCCAGGAGCTTAAACTGTAGACCAAGATTGTCTGGGATCGCTTACTCTCTGGTCGTGTAATTTTACTAAGCCTCTTTGCTTCGCATTCTTATGTGTTTCTGTGAAAGCAAAATTATCTAATAGATGTAAAAAATTTACAACAGATTTTGGTACATAGAAACTGCTATTTACATGCAGTTTTCTGTTGTTACTCATAGAAAAAGTAACAAATAATTGCAGAGTATCTACTTCTAACACAATCAGTGGCAAGAAAAGGTAATTAAATTACAGTGGTAAGTTTATACTGAGGATCCTCAAATTTCCCAGAATAAAAGATAATTCCAGATCAGATGAGAGAGAGCCACTACTTCGGTGAAGTTGAAAGGCACTCAATGCTTATAAACCTTTCATCATCCACCTAATGAACCCTGATCTTTAATGTCCTATCAAATCTCACCACAATCCTCTGACCCTGAGGCCTGGGAAGCTCACTGAAACGCAGTCTTTGCCCGCACAGCCTCCTCCTCTGGTGATTCTCATGGAGTATGTGCAAGGAGCGCCGGAAGCCCCTCTGAGGACCTGCACACACTCGGAGGAGCAACAATCCACAGAGTAATAAAATTGGCCAGGAGTCCTCACTGAAGGAAAACGACACATCTAGTTACCATTGCTGAGCTCTTCAATGGGGTGCAGTTAGAAGCAGAACAGTATTGTCATCCTTCGTTCTACACCTCAACTCACGGTATTCATTCATTTAGCCATTCAATTACTCAACTAAAAATGAGCTAAGTGAAAACAAATGTTGAGACGTCCACTTTCAGTAGAAAAGGACTTAGTAATAGTATCATTTCTCTCACTGAGTATTTACCCAGAACTAAAAGTTCTGGGTAAAATATTTTTAATTTTTTCCAAGCCTGGACTCAAAGTCATTTAACCTAAGTCATTGTCAATTTGGGGGGAAAGATCATTGAAACAGAAACTGTGCTTTTGCACAGACTCTCAGGGCTGTCATAGCCCAGGGTCCCAAAATTGGGCCCTCTGGTAATTTCAGCCCCCAAAACTGAAACTGACAACTCAATGGATAGATTTTTTCCCAAGGGTAGAGACAGCCAAAGAGGGAACTCATGGATCAAAAACAGATAAGAAATAGTTATCCAGAACGTGTACTGACTGACAAAGAGATGAAAATACAGAACAGAAAGACACAGCAGAGACAAAGAGCAGAAGGGCAGGTCCGAGAGAATGAAATAAAGGCATTTTTTAAAGTTACAATCAATTACCAGAACAAAAGAGAAACATCAATATACAGATTCAAGAATCCCAAGAAATCACCTGCTGGATAAGTATTTTTAAAAAATCTATATCTAGAAACATGGTAGTGAAATTGTAGAAAAACAGAGATAAACAACATAGTTTCTTCTCACAAGGCACTTACAATCTAAGAAGTCAGGGGTCGGGGTAGGGAATATAACGGGACATGTACAAACCTTGTTTTGTGGTTCTGTCTTGTTTTGATATGACACAATCAAACTTTGCATGTATGTTACTACTTCTCTAGTTATTTCTGTGCAAAATGAACAGTTTTGCTTTTTACTTAGCTCAGGACACAACCATAGACCTGCACAGGGATGTCCAGCTCCCCTGGCCTCCCTCGGTTCCACAGGGACTCTCAGAGCGGCAGATGCCAACCCCAGAAACCAGGAAGCCCTCGTCGGTTCTCAAGAGCACAAAAGTAGCTCACGGACTCATTTTCCTGTCAGCAGTCAGAAAGGAGGAGTCTACAAAAATACCCTCATGAACACAGAACCATTTCTGAGGGAGCCCAGAGGTGGCATTTACCTACTTAGCAAGTAACATTCAATGCATTTTTCTTAACATGACACATTGACCTTAACAAAGAACACATTCAAAATGCGCGTAATATTTTCATTTCCAAATAGAAAATGAAAGAATGTCTCATAAATTCTTATATCATAGCATGCAGAAGAGTGTTCTACATACAGGAAGCTGGGTATACCTATTATATAGTGTACTTATTGAAGCATAATAAGTGTATCATTCTTCTACAATACCAGTATTTTAATTGATAGCACAATGTAATGGGCCCAGGCAGACTCAAGTACTAGAACCAATTCTGCCATTTATCAACAGTGTAGCCTTATGTGATTTCCATACCCTCTCCGGGACTCAGTTTCCTTGCCGAGATATTGGTGCAGTAGAAAGCAATGGGAGTGAAGATATGACATATACCCCTAACCTACTAAACTTCAAGGTAACATCTTTCCCCAGTTCTGTATAATTCTGTTACTTACTACCTTGTCATGTAGTAGACTCTGGAACCAGACTGCTTGGGTTAGAATTCTGGTTCTTACACGTATTATATGATGATGGGCAAGTTAGTTAAACTTCCCTGTGCTTTTGATTTCTTCACCTATAAAATGAAAATAATTATGGCACCTTACTACTAAGGTTGTTCCAAATGTAAATGAGTAAATATATGTAAAGTGCTTAGAACAATGTTTGGCCATTAGTAAGCACTCAATTATTATCACTATTAATAGTAGCTATTATTATTAACTTAAGTGATGAAATTTCCATTTTTAAGCAAATAGTAGCAATTCAATATAATTCAACATAATATTTACGACCCTGCCACGGATCACCTGCAGGCACCTGGCCAAAGCTGAGCTAATGAATCTCCTCCTGAAAATTTTTTTGAGTTGGGACCAAGGAAAGGGTAGTGAATGATGAAAGATGTAAAACTCAGAAGCCATCAGCAACAATACGTCCCATCATATAGAGAGAACCAAGGAGAAACAGCAGATAGATGGACAGAGAGAGAGAAGAAATTAAGTTCACACACAGAACGGAGATGCCAGACAGCATCCTGATGCTTTTTTTCATTTTATTTTTTTTAAGATTTTATTTATTTATTTTTAGAGAGGGAAGGGAGGGAGAGAGAGAGAGAAACATCAATGTGCGGTTGCTGGGGGCCATGGCCTGCAACCCAGGCATGTGCCCTGACTGGGAATCAAACCTACGATGCCTGGTTCGCAGTCCGCGCTCAATCCACTGAGCTACACCCGCCAGGGCTGCATCCTGATGCTTTTTGTGATCACACTCTAACCAGTTATCTGCAGAGCCCAGATGCAGACTCAGAGCCTATTTATTCTGAGATAACCCAGTACGCTCTCACTCTCCTCCCACCACCAAATCAAACTTTTTGCTTGAACTTTTTGAAATAAGTTTTCTCTTTCTTAGAACTAAAGGTCTCCTACAAATATATTGTGTTCACAAGATTCAAATGATCACATTTATCTTGGAGAATTTTTTTAATTTATTAAAAGAATGAATATAATGTATATGAAGATTTATTCAAGTTATTTGACTCAAGAGAAAACATGAATAAATGGTGGCTTTTAATCTACGTTATCAGGTATGCATGCTGTCAAAGACATAGGATATATAGGGGGTGAGATTACACCGTATGAGAAGCAAGTGTGCTTCAAGACAGCTGCAACAAGACCTTCTGCCTGGCCATTATTTTCCTAGACTTCCAAGAAAGCACGTCTCCAAGCTCTAACACTGCGAAAGTCTCCCAATTTCAACCTTTCTTAAATAATCATGTGTTCGCTTATGAAATGAAATTCATCCAACACCAAGTTGTACTTATGTTAAGGCTTTGCTCCTACTTGCATCATCTCCTTTCTTTTTAAGAGACTGCCTTAAGACTCCTGACATGTTTCTTGCCTCTGGTCTTTGCCTTCCTGTGTCATGTTGAGTAGCCATGTCTTCTGCCCTCAAACCCTCAGGAAACTCCATCCTGGTATGTACTTTGCATCCCACATTGGCCTCACTCCCAACCACTGGCACTCTATTTGGATTAATAATTGCATTTAGCAAGGTCACTAGATAGAAGGCCAATATTATATTTCAAAGCAATTTTATGTTTACATGTCACTACCAAATATGTATAAAATAAATTTAAGAAATGATGCATTTACAATGGTAGCATGAAACACAAAACACCTAAGTAAAAAATATTTTTTTAATTTAGCACAATCTCTATAAAAGGCTATATAATAATTTTGAGAGAAATTATATAAGCCCTACATAAATGGAAGGATGTATTACAATAATAATTTGGAAGACTCAGTAATAATTCTTTCCAAATTGATCTAAAGTGTTGATGCATCTCTCCTCCCCCCACACACACTCAGTTATATTTTATGGAAATGTGTAAATTTTTTCCATATGACCAAGAATAACTGAGATAATCTTAAAAAAAAATAAAGGATATATAGGTTTTACAATAAAGCTATAGCAATTAAGACAGTGTGGTATGGGTGCAAGGAGAGAGAAGGTCCAAAAGAGAAAGTCCAAAAACAAACCCAGATGTGTGAGGAGCCTTGACTTACAACGAAAATGAAAATGCAAAACAGTGGGAAAGGATGGACTTCTCAGTAAATGATCCTGAGCCAATTGGATCATCATATGAAATCAACTGAAGGTTGATTCCTAACCAATATGTGCAAAAGTCAACTCCAGATGAATTACTGATCTAAATGTTAATGGTGAAATAATAACACTTCTAGAAAATAATGCATGGGAATATCTTCAAAAGTTTATGATAGACAAAATTCTCCTAAACAACATTAAAAATTATTAATCAGAAATAAAAATTAATAAATTCTGTTTATCAAAAGAAACCTTTAAGATACTTTAAAAGGTTAGCCACAGATTGGGAGAAGGTAACATTACATCTGAAATGCTTGTAAACAACAAATGACATTTATTCAAATATAAAGAATTTTGCAATAGAGAAGTGAATAAAAGTCTAAGACACTTTATAAGAGAGGATATACAAATTGCTAATATATATAGGAAAACATATTGTACCATTCTCATTAGTCATCAGGGAAATGGAAAATAAAACAAAAAACACTACACACTCCAAATTAAACCAAATTCAGAACAGTCAAAATTAAGAAGATTAACAAAACTAAGTGATAATGAAGATACGGAAGAAATGGAAATCTGGCATACCGCTGGGATAAGGCAAATTGGAAAAGTATGTTTTGAAAACCTGTATGACAATCGCAGGAAGCAGGAGGGGACTTCTGAAGTACTGGAAATGTTATTTCTTGATCTGTGTGGTGGTTACTCATGAAGCTATATTCTCATGATCTGTGGAAATAACAGTATGTATGTTATATTTCATTGAACAGATTTTTTATTTATCTTTTTTACTAGCCAAATTGTTTTCTTGTGTTGATTAAATATCTGACAGTAAACTGATGGCAAATTGGACTTCTATTTATTTTTTAATGACTATCTCAATAATGAAAACTTGATCTTAAAAAATACTACAGCCAAATTAGAGAAAGTACATATGCCAACCTTTTACTATAGATGATATTATTGTATTTTAACTTCAGCAATGCAATCATCCTCAGAAACTACATCTGTAGGGAACCTCTAGGCAAAGGTAAAAATAGTTGACCAAACATGCTTTCTGACCTCTTAGATATATCAGTTAACAAAAATTTATGGGTTCCTTATCATATATAACACGAGATATTATAGAGAACTCAAAAAAACATAGACTTAATCTCTTCCTAGGGGCGTTTAAAATCTGATAGAGAAAAAATAGCACTCATGTGCTTGAAAAAAAGGCATTTATCAATTCAGTGTATTAGACAACTATACTAAATAATAGTGCAGAAGACAAAGAGGAAGAAATAGTAGATAGAGTCTGGTAAAAGAATACTTTCTGGAGGCAGTGGTTTTAGCAATGCTATAAAGAACATATATAGGAGACATTAAACTCTGAAGGCTAATGTTTAGATATGTTTGGAATGCTTAAAATTAAACCATCATTGAATAAAATGAATGTTGGATACAGATTGGGCAAGGTTAGGAAAGTGGATAAACACTGTTGGTTTTGAGCCATAAAAAGGGTTGGTATGCTGCCTCAAATAAAAGTTAAGCACTTCTTCTTACAACATGTAGCTTGGTCTGATTCCGATTTTAATTATAGTTTTCACTTTCTGTTTTTCTTGCCAGTTAGACAGTAACTAACTTTCTTAAAAGTACATATCAATTAACAGTCATCTTTATTTCTCCTAGAACATACAAATTAGAGCCTTACACACAGTTCACACTCAGTAGTTGTGTATTGAATAAATCAATAATTAATCAATTAAGGCAGGTAAAATAGACAAAAGCACCCATTAATAAACACAATCTAGAGTTGTTACTCTAATTAGTTAATTGTGAGATTATGAACCTGTAAAGAGATGACTGGAAATCAAACATTAGAAACAAAACAGTTTCCTAGTGTGAGAAAAGAAGACCCTAAGTTTTCTAGGGCAGCTGCTAGAGAACTTAAAAGAGGTCAACAGTGTCAGCACCCATTTATGATAAGAACTCTCAGGAAAGTGGAAATAAAGGGAACATACCTCAAAATAATAAAGACCATATATGAAAAACATACAGTTAATATCATTTTCAATGGGCAAAAACTAAAAGCATTTCCTCTAAGATCAGGAACAAGACATGAATGTCCATTTTTATCACTCTTATTCAACATAGTTCTGGAAGTCCTAGCCACAGCAATCAGACAAGAAGAAATAAATGGCATCCAAATTGGAAAGGAGGAAGTAAAGATGTCATTCACAGGTGACATGATATTGTACATAGAAAACCCTAAAGACTCCACCAAAAAAATACTAGACCTAAATTTGACAAAGTAGAAGGACATGAGATCCATACCCAGAAATCGATGGCGTTTTTATACACCAATAATGAACTATCAGAAAAAGAAACTGACAAAACAATTCCATTCAACATTGCAACAAAATAAAAAGGTACCTAGGAATAAATTTAACCAAGGAGGTAAAAGACCTGTACTCCAAAAACGATAGACCACTGAAGAAAGAAACTGAGGAAGTTACAAATAAGTGGAAGCATACACTGTGTTCACAGATTAGAAGAATCAACGTCATTAAAATGTCCATTCTACCCAAAGCAATCTATATATTCAATGCAATTCTTATTAAAATTCAAAGGCTTATTTCAGAGAACTAGAACAAATATTCCAAAAATTTATATGCAATGAAAAAAGACCCCAAACAGCCTCAGCCATCTTGCAGAAGAAGAACAAAGCTGGAGGCATCACAACTTCTGACATCAAACTATACCATAAGGCCGCCAGTAAAACACAGCCTGGTACTGTCATAAGAACAGATTTAAAGATCAATGGAAGAGAGCAGAGCACCCCAGAATAAACCAATGATTTTATTATCAATTGATATTTGACAAAGGTGGCAAGAGCATACAATGGAGCTGGGACGGTCTTCAATAAATGGTGTTGGGAAAACTGGAAAGGTACATGCAAAAAAATGAAACCAGACCATTCACCACACACAAAAATAAACTCAAAATGGATAAAAGACTTCAATGTAAGTTGCAAAACCATAAAAATCCTAGAAGAAAACATAGGCAGTAAAATCTCAGATATCCCATGTAGCAATATTTTTGCTGATATATTTTATCTCCTAGGACACTGGAAACAAAGGAGAAAATAAACAAGTGGGACTACATCAAATTAAAAAGCTTCTTCACAGCTAAATAAACCATCAGCAAGACGAATAGGGACCTCACTGTGTGGGAGAACATTTTCACCAATGATATATCTGACAAGGGTTTAATATCCATGATATACAAAGAACTAATACAACTCAGCACCAGGAAGACAAACAACCCAATTAAGAATGGGCAAAAGACTTGAATAGACACTTCTCTAAAGAGGACACACAGAGGGCCCATAGACATATGAAAAAATGCTGGACATCACTAATTATCAGAGGGATGCAAATTAAAACCTCAATGAGACATCACCTTACACCTGTCAGGATGACTACCCTCAATAAATCAACAAACAATAAGTGCTGGCTAGGATGTGGAGAAAGGGAGCCCTAGTGCACTGTTGGTGGGAAAGCAATCTAGTGCAGCCACTGTGGAAAACAGTATGGAGTATTCTCAAAATTTTAAAAATGGAACTGCCTTTCAACCTAGCAATTCCACTTCTGGGAATACTAAGGATTCTGAAAAACCAATGCAAAAAAATACATGCACCCCTATGTTCATAGCAGCACTATTTACAGTAGCCAGATTTGGAAGCAGTCTAAGTGCCCATCAGTAGATGAGTGGATAAAAAAGCTGTGGTACATTTACACAATGGACTACTACATAGCAATTCAAAAAGAAGAAACTCTTACATTTTGCAGCAGCATGGAAGGACCTGGAGATTATTATGCTAAGTGAATTAAGCCAACTAGTGAGAGACAAACACTACAGGATCTCACTTAAAGGTGGAAGCTAATGAACACAATAAACTAACAGGCAAGATAGTAACAGAAGCTTAGATACATGAAACAGGCTGACCGCTGCTGGAGGAAGGGAAGGGGATGTGGGATGGGATGAAAGATGGTGAAGGGATTAACCAAAGAACATTTATGCACAACCTGTGGACACTGACAATATGGGGATTGACCTAGGGAAGGGAGAGGGTGGGGCTGGGTGGAGGTGGGGAAAGGGAGAAAAAGTGGGAACGACTGTAATAGCATAAACAGCCACAGCAACTATTTCTTTACAAATAAAAAAATAAAAGGAATTTTTGCCTGCGGGGTTGGTAGTAGGTATTAAATGCTTCATATATGGGGGACCAGCTCCTTTAGGGCCAAGTACATTGGTATTTATATGCTCTCACCCTGACTGTATTTACATCCTTCGGAAGTGAATAGATAAATCTCGTGCCGTAATTAGTTTGGGAAGTCATGAGATGAAACATGCTCGAAGAGGCAAACTATATACGTTCCGCCACTTAGCTGTGTTCAGCTTCTAATCATTACCAGAGAAAAAATTCAAAAATATGCAATAAATAAAGAAGTATTCATTTTTTATAGCTTTTAACCAGCCTAGTGATTTTTAAAGTGGTTTTGAGTGTATTTGAGAAGCACTACTGTGCAGCTTTTGTAAAACAGACCTGAGTAAATTCTGTCTCCTTGACCATGATCAAGTTGCATTTCCTCTCTACCCACCAGTGCTAAGGAACACACATACTTCACCCAGTGTAATATCTAGACTTCAGTAGGTATTTGATAAGTGTCCATTTTCTTCTAGGCACACTAAACCAGGGAAAACACAATTTTATATGTTAGGGATCACGTAAAGATTTGTATTTTCTATATAGAACAGTGGTCCCTAACATTTTTGGCACCAGGAACCAGATTCGTGGAAGACAATTTTTTCACAGATGGGACAGTGGTGAGGGGGCTGGTTTTGTGATGATTCAAGTGCATTACTCAAGCTCACCTCCTGTTATGTGGCCCAGTTCCTAACAGGCCCAGAGTGGTACCCATCCCCAAACCAGAAGATGGGCATCCCTGATATTGAATGTTATGCCTATAAATAAGCTTGGCCCTACTAAGCAAATATTGTTATGTATATTATATTATTAAATTGTTATAATAATTAAATTATGGTCTACAATTAAATTACAGTAATTCACTTAAATTGTTATTATGATTATATTATTTTTCATAGCCTGACATATAATACTTTGCATCTTCAGCGTCTTTAACTTCTGGAATCCCAAACTAAATACACTGCAAATAGATGTACCCTTTAAGAAGTCAAATGCATTATCCTACATTCCCAGCATCAAAGCAACTACTGCAGAATCTTAATCACTCTTATAGATGAAGAAATCATTGCCTTACACCATGGTTTAAAGCTTCGCAGGGTATAATAGGAATCTGAGGAAAATCTAGTATCTGTTATTACCATACACACATATACATATATACAATAGTGAGTCAAATATAAAATTAGGCTTAGTATAATAAAATGGATTACAACTGGTTGACTGTTGCAGTCAATGTGTAACTAATTTCCAAAAAGGGACCCCCACGTTATACTTTTAGCAGGAAAACTAGCTCTATTGCTTTTGTATTCACAGAGCTCAGTACACTCCCCATGGTCAGTAATTATAAAGTCATAATCGTACAGGTTTCTAAATGTCATAAGTCTAATCTGTACCTCGCCTAATTAGCCAACAGGCTAGACTAATTTGTTCACTGGCATTTTGGAATAAATAAACAAATACACAAATAAACAAGTAAGGAGTTACTAGGAAAATGAGCTAACATTCCTGGTGAATTCTGAGACCATATATATGCCATGTTTCTCCCATGTCAAGTATTTGTTTAATGTAATTATTCAATACGTACAGCAAAAGCTTCATTTATTATGCTCAATAAACAAGTTGAGCCATATTCTATTAAAATGTAAACTTTTAAATCACAGATTATTCCTAGTTATTAGCAGGAAAAACAGTGTAAACACTACCGTTCCTGCCTGCGTTTTTAAGAGTGCCTTCTAATCCAATTGTCTAATGCAGCATGTGCTCTGTTTAGGCAGACAGTCAGGTATGCACGAGGTTTCTTTTCTTCCCCTCCTCCCTCTCTTCCTTTGACTGCTGCTGGGTGGGTGCTGAGACATGGAGGATGATGTGTAGTGGGTAAGGAAAGCACTGCATCCTCCAACAAACAGCAGAAACTCCTTCCTGACAAAAGAAGTAAACACTAGAAGTGAACTCTCTGGACATACCTGCAGTGGATAAACAAACCACAACCACAGAAGTAATACCTTAATTATTCTACAACGAAAAGTGCCCAGTAGTCCCCCAATGAAAGAGAATTCCCAGATAAGAACAAATCTCAATTTTATGTGCATCCCTACTGCTGCTGGAATTCAAACCTCAGAGGACGTTGGCTTCTCTCATGCACATTGGGTCCACAACTGAAAATAAAATACTTGCTGTAGTTAACCATAGCTGAAAGGTACAGTGAGTGCATTGTGTGGCGCAGTTAAGAAAGCCGGCAAACTTTCCTGGGAAAACTGTCGATTTAGTTCATCAAGAATGCCTGCTCTGAAATATTCACCCTAAAATTAAGAGTCATAAGACTTCTCCTAAAGAACACGAATGCCAAGCCGGACCCACAGAGCAAATGTAAACTGCGATGTTTTCTAGTCTGAGACCTCTTGAGTAATTTTCAACAATGCCTAGTGTGCATTAAAGTTATTCATCCACACTAGGCATTGCGGATTACAATCCACATGATCTTGGAACAACTCTAGCATCATGCACCTGACTCCAAGGTGAGGAGAGGTTGATGGAAAAGTTGCAGAAGATGCTGTTCACAAGATTCAGCCTTCTTTGAATTCAGTAAAGAAGCTACTTGTCCCCAAGTGCTTTCCCATCACATTCCAAACCACTTGGAGCCTTTCGACATTAAGTTTTAGCTAATCCAAACATGGTTCTCCAGAGACAAAAGAAACTGTGAGTATAGTATATATATGGACACATACACATATAGAAATAGAGATTCTTCAACTTGATCTATACATGTAGGACTGCTTATTATGTGAAGTGCTTTAACTGATCTCCAAGTTTTATAGGTAAATATGAGTTATACTATTATTATTCTACTAGTGTTATCATTATTCTACTAGTTCATTCTGAAAATTCAGTAAAAACCCCACTGGAACATGATGATTGAAAAATTTGATTATAAAATGTGGGGTCACGGTACAGCCAGAGCAATTAGGTCGCCTCAATCCTGATGACCTTTATTCACGATCCATTTCAGCAGCTCATTCCCCTGACCCACCCTCTACCTAGGTATTATGGGCTAAATGGAGTTCTCCCAAAATGTTTACGTTGACGCTTTAACCCCCAGTGTGACTGTGTTTGTAGAGAGGGTCTTAAGGAGGTAATTAAGGTTAAATGCAGCCATAAGAGTGAAGAACTTAGCTAATCTGATAGGACCAGCATCCTTATAAGAAGAGGAAAAGAAACCAGTGATTGGAATGCACAAAGAAAAGGCCACAGGAGGACACAGAGAGAAGGCAGCCATCTACAAACCTAGGAAAGAGGCCTCAGGGGAAACCAACCCGGTTGGCACCTTGATCTTCAATTTCCCGCCTTCACAACTGTGAGAAAATAAATGTCTGTTTTTTGTTAGGGCAGCCCTAGCTGAGTAATACACTAGGTATGACCTTTAAAACCATAGAGTCTCGACCTGGCTGGCATAGCTCAGTGGATTGAGCATGGGCTGCGAACCAAAATATCGCAGGTTCGATTCCCAGTCAGGGCACATGCCTGGGTTGCAGGTCACAGCCCCCAGCAACTGCACATTGATGTTTCTCTCTCTCTCCCTTTCTCCCTCCCTTCCCTCTCTAAAAATAAATAAATAAAATCTTAAAACAACAAACAGACCATAAAGTCTGAACACTTCTTTCACTGCAACAGCCTATCTTTTCAGTTTACCACTTTTTCACTCCCAATGCCTTACTCTCTAAGCTCATAGAAACCTCTAATCTACAATGATTTTCTTCTCACTTTAGTCTTTCTCCACCTAATCATAAGATAGGACCAATCAGTAGGAAGCTTGTACATCTGCCATGTGACTGTTTGAACACATGCTAGCCAAAATAAGGGAGGAACCTATGACCTATCTCTTCTAAAAACCTCTTAACCATTATCCTTAACTGATTATCCTGCTGAATGTTTTACTTTGCCCACACTTGCCTTACTAGACCCCAAACCTGAATTGACAGAACTATTTCATTTCTCCACTTTAACACCTATTCCAGCAAACACTGCTGGAGACAATCAAACAAGTTTAGTCTGGCATCACCACAGATTTGTGCTGCCTACGTTTCTCTTCAATTTCCTTTCCCATTTTCCTCAATTTCAAACACTTCACTTTCTTCTCCGAACTCCGTAAGTGTTATCACCCTCTTCAGGCTTCGGCAAATGACTTTGCCTTCTGCTTCCTTGAGAAATTCAGGCTTCAGAATCTGCCTTCCCATCACCTGAAAAGGGGCAAACTTTTCCATTCATTCCTGCTTCCTAAAGGATGTTTTTCTTAGTCATGTCCTCTCTGTTTTCTTACTAACTTTTTGAATATCTTGATCTTAACCTGTCCCAAACAGGAATAATTTTTATTTCCCATTAATAAAGCAAACAAAAAACGAACAATAACAAAAACCTCAATCTTAAAATTATTTCCAAGAACCATCTTATTTCTTGCCTTTTCTTCACGGCCAGGTTCAGCAGAAGACATCTATGTCTGATCTCTTCAATTCCTCACCCATATTCATGAAACCTTCCGCTATAACCTGACACCAACACTACCAATCTACTAACCAGGGTCAGCAAACTTTTTCTGGAAAGGCCAAAACAGTAAATATTTTACGCTTTGCTGGTCATATGGTTTGTGTTGCACCTACTCAGTTTTGTTGTTACAGCATGAAAACAAAGACAATACGTAAACGAATGTTATTAGCTGTATTCCAGTAAAACTTGCTGTGGACATTGAAATTCAAATTTAACATAATGTTCACATAGAGTAAAATATTATGTTTCTCCTGTTTGAACTTTTTTTTCCCTCTGTTTCCTTTCTGGGCCTCTGTACTCCAGAGGCCTCTTAAGCCTCTGTGTCCCCAACCTTATACATCAGCTCCCCGCGTTCCCACTGCATTATTCACTCTTGTACTGGGTGACCTCATCCACATCCACAGCCTCAACAATGATGCATGCACTCATGTCTCCCAGATGTACAACCCCATCCTTTTTTATTTTTATTTTTTAATTATGTTATTGGTTATGCTATTACAGCTATCCCGATTTTTCCCCCTTTGTCCCCCTCCACCCAACACCCCCCACTCCCTCAGGCAATCCTGCCACCGCTGTTCACGTCCATGGGTCATGCATACAAGTTCTTTGGCTACTGCCTTTTCTATACTGTACTTTACAACCCCATAGCTGTTCCATAGCTACCTATTTGTGTTGGGAACTGCCCTGTCTGGTTTCAGAAGCTGTAACCCCTGCCAAGGCTAAGGCTGGATGAGTGACCTTGAACCATAAGCCACCAAGGAGACAAAAGTTTATCTCTCTGGCAGGAGCACTGCTTCTGCTCCTTTTACTTCATCCATAACTGGCCCCCAATGCTTGGTCGGTTAGCCAATTACGGGTAAGATTCCCCAAGGGGGGAATGACCTAAGACAGGCACGATCACGTGGGAGGCCCCCAAGAAAGGACTTTGGGGGCTACAGCAAAATGGGGGTGATGGACTCTTGCCCCTCAGCTTAGACATAGCCTGAATCCTCATTGTCTGTGAGAAAATCTCCTCATCTCTTGGCTGCCTTACTTCCCTTATTCCACCTAAGCCTGAAACAATGACAGAAGGTGCTGCAGCCCTGTGCTGGAAAGGGCGGGTTCCCCGGGCAATCAGGCCTAAGAAAGAATATGTAAAATCCTGTGAAAACTGCTTTGTTTAGAATGTTCTCAATTAAATGATAAGGGTTCAAACAAGAAGTAAGTTCATTCCTTAAAGTTTTTACAGCTCTTTAGCTATCTGACCCTGACTCAATAGGCCCTCAGAGTTCTTTCTTATCTATTGTTTGATACTTACTTCCCGGCAATGAGTAATGAGCTTTACCTGACTTCCTGTGCAAACGAACCCAATAAAAGCCATTGAGGAACAGGCTATTTGCTAGGTAGAGCAATCTTGGCTGTAGGTCCCTTCTTTTCATGACTTTGAATATTTCTTGTCAATCCCTCCTAGCTTATAAAATTTCTTCTGAGAAATCAGTTGATAGTCTTATGGGAACTCCCCTATAGGGAACTGCTTTTCTCTGGCTGCTTTTAAGATTCTTTCTTTATCTTTAACCTTTGGCATTTTAATTATGATGTGTGTTGGAATGGGCCTCTTTGCATCCCTCTTATTTGAGATGCTCTGTGCTTCCTGAACTTGCAAGTCTATTTCCTTCACCAAATTAGGGAAGTCTTCTTTCATTATTTTTTCAAATAGATTTCAATTTCTTGCTCTTTCTCTTCTCCTTCTGGCACTTGTGTGATGTAAATATTAGACTTCTTGAGGTTGTCCCAGAGGTTCTTTATACTACCCTCATTTTTGGGGGGAGGGGATTCTTTTTTCTAGTTATTCTGATTGGTTGTTCTTTATTCCCTTATGTTCCAAATCATTGGTTTGATACTCGGCTTCATCCATTCTATTGTTATTTCCCTATAAATTGTTCTTTAATTAGTGTACCCTTTGTTTCTGACTGGAACTTTTTTATGCTGATGAGGTCCTCACTAAGTCCTTTGAGCATCCTTATAACCAGTGTTTTCAACTCTGCATCTGATAGATTGCTTATCTCCATTTTGTTTAGCTCATTTATTTGAGTTTTGATCTGTTTTTTCATTTTGGGCCATGTTTCTTTGTCTCTTTGTTTTGGTTTCCTCCCTATGTTTGTTTCTATGTATTAGGTAGAGCTGCTTTCACTGAGTATCTTGGCAGTGTGGCCTGATGTAGTAGGTGTCCTGTAGGGTTTAGTGGCACAGCCACCCCTATCAAGCTGGTACTCAAGGTTCACCCTTCACTTGGGCTGAATACACCCTTCTCTTGTAGTTGAGCCTTGATTGCTGTTGGCAGATCAATAGTAGGGATTTACTCAGGCCAGTCAGCTATTAGGACTGACCGTGACCACTTACCACCAACCTCCACCCTCCTTGGAGGATCAGCAGTGCAAGGCCAGGGTGGTAGTGGTGCTCTGACATGGTCTATAGCTATCCACTGGGTGCATGGGCCCTGGGGTTTCCCAGGTTGTACAGGCCAAGGAAGGCCCTAATCTGTGTTTTGCCAGGAGCCACCTGAGCTACAAAGCAATCTGAGATGGCTGCTACTTGTGCGGGGCTTGGAGATTCCCAGGTGAAGCCAAGCTGTGAATCTAGGCTGACTGCTACAAGTAGTGGATCTTGGGCTCACTGAGGCCAGTTGTCATTTGAGAGGATTTAGGAAGTTGTGCAGTATGAGCCCAGACCAGCCATTCATGTGGAAAAGCAGTTTGAGTGGGCCCATAAGATGGTGGCGCAGAGCCTCAGAGGATCTGCAGGGTGGGTCAGACAGTGTTAGCCAGGTTGATGTAGTCTCAGATATGGCCCCAGCTTGCCAACTCTGTGGCTCTGTGGGGGAAGGTTTAGAAAAGGGACAATGGCCTCTGTTCGCCTTAATGCCAGATACTTCAGTTTCTCCCACTATGCCACTTGTGCCTTTCAAGCTTCTACCCCAGTACTGGAGTTCAGGAGGAGTGGGTTTGAGTACGTAAGTCTGTGTGTGGATTCTTTAAGAGGAACTGCTTTGGGCTTTAGCAATTTCTTCCACTGATTCAATCCCCACTGGTCTTTTTGTGGGGATTTAGCCAGAATTGTGGGGACTTATCTTCCTGGCATTGGAACCCTGGGCTGGGGAGCCTGGTGTGGGCTCCCAAGATATCCCCCGCTAATTCTCATCCACCAAACATGGATGAGGGACCAGCCTGTTCTGCATCTGCACCCCTCCTATCAGTCTGGGTAGATGTGGTTTCTTTAATTCCATAGTTGTCAGACTTTCATTCAACTCGATTTCTGATGGTCCTGAGTGATAGTTGTTCTGTATTTAAGCTGTAATTTTGATGTGGTTGTGTGAAGAGGTGAGACATGTCTGGTATCACACCATCTTGACCAGAAGTCCGCAGTCCGATCTTTGATCCTTGATTTCTGTTCTGACTCCAGACATGGATATTTTATATAGCTATTCCAATAGCTATTCAAATGTAATTTTTCCTAGGGTGAAAAAAGCATACACCCATGATCTTTTCTGTTAATAAACCAATAACTATCCATCCATTTGTCCAAATTGAAAAAGCAATCCACAAATTGTTCTACCTAGATGTTTTCATGTTTCCATTCTCTCTCTCTCTCTCTCTCACACACACACACACACACACACACAACATTCAGCAGTACAGTTGAGACTATTTCCTCAAAATTTTTGGTATCTATTTACTTCTCTTCAGCCCCACTGCCTTAGCTCAGGTCTTAATTGTTTCTGTCCTGGAGTACTGTGCTAGCTAGCCATGCTAGTTATTACTTACTTCCTATCATCCTTCCACCTCAAGATACTTTCTCTACATTTGTCTATCCTTCTCTATGTCCAAAGAGGCTAAACTCTATTTACTGCAACACCCACCTTTCTTTCTCTGGTACTTCTTTGTGGTTCAAGTTCTGCTAATAAGCACAGGGCAGTAGCAGTTTCCTGCTGTTGTGGTTCCCTGGGTACTTTACCATCCTTTGTTAATTCCCTGAACCCTGTCCACACCCCTTTAAATAGTCCTTCAGTAATCTCTCAACAGTTAAGCCCTTTGAAAGTGCCATCTGTTTCCTGCCAAAACTCTAACTGGCATACAAGCTAACTCATATTCTTGGTTCCAGCACATTCCCATCCATTGCCTGCTACCACTAGACTAATGCAGCTTAGTCACAAATCTGATTATAGTTCCTCAATGACCTACAGTGGCTTTCAAGTTAAAGCCTAGCTTAGCTCACAAAGCCCTTCATGATTTGATCACATCTATCAGTCTAGCTTTATCTTACACACTACACTTACTTTCCATAGACAGATAACTATTTCCTGCTGCTCATAAAAAGCCACGGTATTTATTCCTCCTTTTCTTTCAATTATATTTTCTCCTAATGGAATTCTTAGTCTACCTCCCTGTACCTACCTAACTCATACTTCTTCAAAATTTAGCTCAAATTTCCCCTCTTTGACGACCTCCCATTCTCATTTAAAAGCCCACCACTGTATGCAGTAATATACAGTAACCCCCCTTTATTTGCAGTTTTGCTTTCCATGGTTTTAGTCACCCATGGTCAACCTGAGGCTCAAAATATTAAATGGGAAATTTCAGAAATAAACAACTTAAGTTCTAAACTGCCTACTGTTCTGAGTAGTGTGATGAAGTCTCTGGCTGTTCAGTTCCATCCCGTGTGGGACATGAATCATCCCTTTGTGCCGAATATCCACACTATATGCACTTCCCACCCATTGGCCATTTAGTAGCTATGGGTTATCAGATCAACTGTTCCCTAATCTCAGTGCTTATGTTCAAGTAATCCTTATTTTACTGGCCCCAAAGTGCAAGAGTAGTGATGCTCATAATTCCAGTACACCAAAAAGAAGCCATAAAGTACTTCCTTACATGAAAAGGTAAGTAGAATTCAATAAGATATTTTTTTAATTTTTATTTATTTATTTATTTTTAGAGAGGGAAGGGAGGGAGGGAGAGAGAGAGAGAGAGACATCAATGTGCGGTTGCTGGGAGGCATGGCCTGCAACCTAGGCATGTGCCCTGACTGGGAATCGAACCTGCGATGCCTGGTTCGCAGCCCGCGCTCAATCCACTGAGCTACACCAGCCAGGGCTCAATAAGATATTTTGAGTGAGACCACATTCACTTAAGTTTTTTACAGTATACTGTTAAAATTGCTGTATATTATTCATTATTGTTAATCTTTTACTGTAAAATATATATATACATATATATATGTATATACTTTAAGACTTTAGTAGTAATTATGGATTAACATTTATCTCCTTTCTAGTATGAAACTTTTGATGGCAGAGAACATTACATATTTTACTACAAATATCCCAGCTATGAAATAGAGAGCCTCTTATTGGTATATTGCTTCTCTCCTCCTAGCACTGTGAGAAAGTTCCTAAATATCTCAAAATTCTTATCTAGGGCTTGACTCCTTGATGTCACTCTACATAATGGAAAAATAACCACTAGTTATTCTTCTCAGACCAGAGTCAAAGGAATAGTAGTAAAACGATCTCTCTGAAGATCATATTCTTACCAGCCTCTCCTCTTGTAATAGGTAGATGGGCTCCTTCCAAGGCACATAGGTAAGAAGAGCAATAGGAAGGCATTCACAACAGAGCTAAGAAGGCCAGACCTGTACCTGAAATGTATTTCCTAGTTCCTGACCTTAGGAATGTCATAGGATATTGGTATGTGTCTTTAAGAGACTTGAGAGTCAAGTTCGTAGTAGACAGCAGGCACAAAATACTTTAAAAAAAACACTGATTCAGTCACTGTTGTCATCATCCTGGTCTTTCTCTGCATGCCTTAAAGAGAAAGAGACACAGACAGACAAACTGACAGAGACAGACACAGAGGGAGAGAGGTTGATGCTCACTGGTAATGTGATTTTTATTGTCATTTCCCAAATGACCAATCTAATTGTTCAAATGTTCCTCTTTTTATAGCAAGAGCACTTCCCCCTATATCTGAAGTTTCCACTTCCAGCAGGAAAAACGGATGAAGATGTGGTGCAGGGACTCTAACCATCACCCTACCCCTTTCACTCAGTCATGGAAAGCTCCTCACACCCTCAAATCACATGCATGGTTTGGGTTTGTAAGTCACCATGGTAATAACTCATAGAGTTCAATAGAAAAAAATAACAATGAACATGAACAATAAGGTAGTAAGGGTTTGTGCACTAGTTTCAATTAAACTGCTCAAAATAAATAAACACACTGCACTTTCTTGAATCTGTGGGTACTGGTCTTCTCTGCCTAAAGAAAATAAGGACAGGATTAGTGATGGAAAGGAAACTAGATTCACTGATTCAGATACAGTTTAAAAATAAGAAAGATGGCCTGAAGAATAACAAGGGAAATAAGAGCCAGGGACAGAGCAATACTGTGTACCTTTAATTACAACAAGCTAAATGAAAACATGAAAATATATATATTTTTTAATTTTTTAAAAGAAAATAACATCTCCCAACAGGTTAGAGTTAAATGAAACTAGTGACTAAAATGGAGAGACACATGCAGAGGAAATGGTTAACCATGTTCTGTAAGTACAATCATGACAGTATTTTAAAAATCTGTCTTTCAATATTTTGGCAATAGCCTGATAAAGAACCAACAGGAGTTTTCACACAGTACCTTAAAAGCCTGTCTGATCCTTGGGGTTTCTGCAGCCAATGAAAGTTTGTCATGATGATGTAATGCTCCTGAGTTGTGTTTCAGCACCGACTATGTGGTCACCGGATATCATGCCTGAGCTATAGGTAAGTTTCTGGATCAAATCTTTCTTTCCATCCTGTTCCCCTGCTTAAACTAATGTCAGCAGGGATCATTTGTTTCTCGTCTATTTTACTATCTCTGAGCAATTTTTTCTTAATGTGGGCTAGGGTTATTATAGAATTGTAAAGACAGCTGGTAAACAAAATGATGAAATCTTCGAGTCAATTTTCCTCTATTATTAGTATAAAGGCTTTTACTTCTCAACATTTATCATCACCTCAGAGGGAAAGAGCGGCAAACAGGGTTATGTTTTGTTTGTTAAGGGAGCTCTAGTCATTTAGCAGGCAAGTTTTACTGGGAAGATATTTTCAAGGAGATGAAAAGATTTCTTTTTCAGGATTCACACTGAATTTAACTTATTAAGTAAGTCCCATTGAATGTAAGCAGGAAATAAAGTTTCAATGTTTATTATAAGCAGGGAATATATAGGTCTTGCTCTTACAGAGTTTAAATCCTAAAGAAAGACAGACAGACAGACACAGAGAAAAAGAGAGAGCACTAATTATTTTTTCAGTTTTTAATTAAGTGGCCTAATAGTTATATGAAGTTAAATGGAGAAAAGTTAAATATAAATAAATAAGACAGTTCCAATACAAGGATGTGCAAATGTTTCCATATATATGTAAGCATCATTTTTAAATTTGGAGTACTTTTAAAATTTGAATGAGGTAACCAGAACAACCAATAGGTACGTAGCTTTTTATTTTCTTTCATTACACCCTCGGTAGATGTGGAAAATTTTAAAGAACTCTTGCTGATATCAATCACACTGTATATATTCAAGCACTATTAATTATAAAAAACAACTATTCGGGTAATTCAGGATTTAAAAAAAGAATAATGAAGAGTGCTATTGGGGAAAAGAGAGATGAGTCCAGGGGGTGGGGGTGGGGGCTGGGAGGGTGCAGCCAGGGGACATTAGTGATGCAGAGCCAGAGACCCTGACTGAATTATCCAGATATTCCCCATCTTTCCCATTCACCTGGTGTCACAGACACAGGCCCTGAGAAGAAGAGCTAAGCCAAGAGTGTGGAAAAGAATTATCTTCAGTAATGAGGAACAGCAGAAAATGTTAAGTGTTGTAGAATTTCTTACAGGAAAATTTTTTTTTCTGTTTTGTGGAACTTGATATCTGATGGGTACTGATGCATGTTTTCTTTCATTAAAAACTTCTCAGCTTTCTAGCCCGAAAGATGCTCTGCTTTACCCTCAGTTGAGTCACCAAGTAGGCATCAATTTCCACCCTATTTCCATTCAACCTGCATCCCGAAGAACTCTGTCATCTCTCTGCCAGAGTTCCTTCTCCCTTATGTGAAATTGTCCTCCTCTCTTTTGTTCCTCAGTTAACTATTTTCCCAAATTAATAACCCAAATCCCAAATATCGCATACTATAAAGTAATCTGTATTTTTTAAATTTTTTAAAAATTGATTAGTCAGGAAACACTTCCAGGAAAGGCAAACAGTATGGATAAGGTGAAGAACAATGAGAATGACAAGAACTGACCTGGTTTCTGATACAGAATGCATTTGGCTGCAGGGTCTTGGTCTATGCTGAAAGCCTGGACCTTTGTCACAGAGCTCTGGTGCAGCACGCTGTAGCTCATTAGGCCTGGGTTCTCCATCTCACGGCACCCGGCTGGAAGCAGGAAGCGCATCCATGTACAGTGGAGCGCACTCGTTAGCCCATCAAGCGGGCCTTTGGAGAGGCCTGGAAGGAATCCGCCTGGGGTTCTGCTTGATCTAGGAAACCTCTTTGATTCTCACTCTGAGACTCAGCTATGCAGAAAAATTCAGGAATTTTTAAACCTCTTTTCCTTAGGAGAGATACTGCTGAAGGAGAGACGTTAGGACAGGACCCGGGCACAGGTGGAGATCAATAACACGCCCTTGTGATTCATCCTGAGGACAGAGCAGGCTGTGGAAAAGACAACCCACAGCAGATTTCTTTGTACTCAGAAGATTAGAAAGTTACAGTCCAACTGTGGCATTCCTGATATCAGAAAGTTATATCTATCTAAAAGTCAGCCTAGAGAATTTGTAAGTTCACAAAATCCAGGGACCCAGAAAAGAAGTTTCGTTAGAGTATGCCACTGTATGTAACAAAATAGTTGTCATTCAATATTAAGAACTGCTTTTGAAAATACTTTACTTTTGATTTCATCCAAAACTCATTTTTATTGCTATTCCATAAATAGAAATGGTCTAGGCTCATTTAGTTTTTTTTATCTTACCCATTTATTCAATAGAGAGGGAAGCACATTTGGTGCCACTGTTAGAAGAAAAGGACAGTTGGTGAGAAAACAGGAGTCAGCTCGGCCTCCTCAATGTGTATACTGGGAGGTCGTACATTCCCTAAATGTACAGAAAATCTGGATATGGGAGCACAGGTGATGAGGCAGGACAGAACTCGAATAGTTCTGCTCAATGACAATTCCACAGTGAAGGGCCACAGGGCACCTACCATGTGCCAAGCAAGAGATGAGCTTCTGAGGACACAAAGGTGGAGAGAGCACATATATATCCTTAAAGAATTTTTGGTTTCCCTTGAATTGTTAGGTGTTAAAGAATAGAACAGAATATTCATCAAACACAGAAAAGTACAAGTGTATGATAAAACGAGGGTGGCCAATACACCCCACTTCGCCAAAGTAGTCCCAGCTTATGCCTCTTGTCCTGGTATAATTATCAATAGCAGTTCTGTTCATTTCCAAAAGTTCACTGGCTTGTCACTTATAAACAAGGAACCATGAAAAGATGTAAAATGAGTTAAAGGAAGAGGGCCATTACCTAGACAAGAAATTAGGAGGCCCTGGCCCAAGGCAGTGGTCACAGTGAGACAGAGAAGCAAACAACCTCCACTTCCTCTTCTTTTAGAAACAGCACACCCTCTTTCTTGGGAAGAATTTCTCCTTTCCCTTTGAGAGATGTCTCTGCGTGTCAGTAAATTAGGGCCTTCACTTTCTCCAAGCCAAGGGGTGAGCAGGTGACCCATGAGCCAACGGGACACCCTCTCCCGGAACCTGGCCCCTTGAGCAGAATGGTGAGACCAGAGAAGAGGCAGGGAAGCTTGGAGATCGTTTGACCTGGCAGCTGTGCATGGATCATCCCCACAAGCAGCTCCTGCTACAGGCTCCCATGATGGTGCAGCCCCCATTGTCTTCAAGTTCCCTCTTCAGCCTTCCTTTCATTCTCTGGGTTTCCTCATAGTCTCCCAGTAAATGTCTTTTTGGTTTAAAGTAGCCAGGCTGACACTGACACTGAAACAGAGAACAGGCTGACAGTGTCCAGGGGGGAGAGGGGAGGGAATTTCAGGGGAAAATGGGGTTTACAGGAACAAATATAAAGGACACATGGACAAAAACTAGGGGGCATGGAAATGGAAGAGAGGTAGGCAGGGATGGGTGGGTGGGCTGGGATGGGAGTAAAGGACAGAAAACTGTACTTGAACAACGATTAAAATAAAATTTTTAAAAAGTAGCCAGGTGTTTCTACTCACAAACAGCAAACCCATGCGATATGCTGTATTTGCATACGGAGGGGAAGAATGAAGGAAAAGTGAGGAGACACAGTTACTAGTTAGCACCTTAGCACTTTTCTTTTTAACCCTGTATCTCAACCATTATTTTTGTGAGTGGATTGCATTTCGTAATCCCCCTCTATCACTTTAACATAGTTTGTAAGGATGCTGTATCTACCTCACTGCTGCAATCACCGTGTACCAGCATATACACAGAAATGGGTTTGCTTGAAAGAGCTAATTGTCAGTATTAAATCTGAGGGTCCTTGCTTCTGCTGCTGAACGTTCAATCGACCAGGATTTCTGTTTCCTTACCTCTTGTGATGGGGCCAGTACTACCCATGGGGCACAGCAACAACAACAAAAAGCTAGGATTTAATTTAAAACAAACAAAACAGAAACAAAATTCATAAACAGCTCTTTTCTTGGAGGATATGCATGTGGGTGACCAGAAATGAGGTTTATTTTGGCACTGCTCTCCTTTAAAGCATTCGAGGCATGGAGTGACACCTCTGCAGTTATTGCACAGCTAGAGGGTGCTGAGCAGTGATCTAACACGGGCTGCACGGTGTCTTCAGGTAGGGGGAACAGACGAACGTCGGGAGGGCAAGACTACACACTGCGATTGGCTGGATTTTGATGCAGCGTGCACTCTAACATCCTGAAATATGGAATGCAGGAAGCCTCCACAGATGCGCTCTGCTGCAGTTCTTGAAAGGCAGGAGTAAATTTACACTGGGTTTTGTAAAAACAAATGACATCATTCCTGCATATTCTGAAAAGCTGCAGCCCCAGTGGAATATTTCCCATTTTCCCCTTTGCTCTTTATGTATCTGATTGCAGAGCTTCAGGTTTTTATGCCACACATTTAACTGGCTAAATCTTGCAGGGAATAACTTTTCATCACTTGCCTCTAAAAATAATAAAATCCAAGAAGAAAATATAGAGGCATGTAAAAGTTCATTTAAACTCACATTTAATCTCTGTGTGGCTGTTATCTAGAGACGTGACAGCACATGGGAAGAATTTTAGTGATCTGAAGGAAATAATAACAAAATGCTGTATTGGGGACTGTCATCATGAAAATTATAACCCTGATTTACTTTGGGTGGCCTTCATTGTACAGTGCACAGTGTTTCTGATGGGAGAGAAGGATTTCCATTTAGGGATTTTTTGGGGGGTTTGCATCGTTAGCTGCAAAAGTAATCAGGAATCTGTTATAGTTAAGATAGTCTGCTAAGCACTGTATTGAAATATGGTTTCAAATGTACTGTTTCTCACTGTAGAATTCTATAAAAAATAACATATGTTCAAAAGTTTTTTTAAAAAACAGGAAAATTATCTGATTTTCAAAATACTGTTTAAACTAGACACCTAGAAATACAATAGTTAATTTTCTTCAACTTACCAAAATGTGACGAAAATTTTCTCATCAAGAAAACACCTGTTTTCCAGTTATTTAGAACTATAGCAAGTAGCACTGTATTGTATGTTTGAAAGTTGCTAAGAGAGTAGATCTTTAAAAATTCTTCATCACAAGAACAAAAACATTTATAACTATGTGTGGTGATACATGTTACCCAGACTTAGGGCAGCGACCATTTCACAGTCTCAGAAAATATTGTGCACCTGAAACCAATAAAATGTTGCATGTCAATTATATCTCAATTTAAAAATAAATAACAAAATGACAGTTTAATCGCAGTCCTTAGCAGAAGGATGTCCCACAAAGTTCCCTATTTGTCTGGGTCAGTCCTGTAAGAGCCACTGACATATGAGAACAGTGAGAACCCATCCAGGCTTAAAGCCCACCTGGTTTTCTCAACATTACCCCCCAAATCCCAGACCTAACTACTCACGTTTTTTAAACCAGTTTCCATAGCTGATTCTGGAAACTACTTTTCTTTATTGAACAGACTAGTAAGTCTTTTCAGTTAAATTTTCTACCACATAATATCAGATGGCAAAGAAAAAAAATCTCAAACTACAAGGATAAATTTTATGTTAAAAACCACACACAATGATTTGAACTGAGGTGTGGGCATGGCACCATACACACCTCAAACTTGCAGAGACTCACTTAGGAAGCAGAGGCAAGGTAGCGTTTGCCTGTTCTCTCTGAAATGAAACCAGCCCAAGGAGAATCTGAAAGGAAACCAAAGAAACAAGTCCGTACGTCCATTCCTGCCCTTCCTCCTGAACATTAATTTATATCTTTATTTTTTATTCTTGGTTCTCCATAGTTCCTTTGTCATTTAAACCTTAGAGGTCATCTTTTCATCTTTGAGAACCTCCTTCTTGTTCACAACGTTATGAATTAAATAATAGCTACAGTGTAGACACAAAAAATGTTGTATGCCAGCAATGAAGAATAATCTCTGAAATAAATAGAGATGTATTTGTAGTCAGGAGAAGCAACGGGCTATTTGATTAAATAAGCATTTTTATTGTCAAGGATGATTTATTTTCATTGCTTTCCTCTTCAAAATTTCCTTCGCATTTTAAAAAAAACTTTTTAAAAGTTTTTGCATAATTTTATTAATTCAGTTAGCTGAATTTTTTTCCACTTTAGCTCTTCTTATGGAACTAAAGGTGATATTTTTTTTATCATTTTTTTTCTTTATTAGAGATGCTTTTTACATGTCGGGAGTTTGATTCCCAGGCTGGGAAAGAGAAAAATGAGAACTTTTCTGCCTTTCTTTACTTTCTTTGGCCTCCCTGAAGCACTGGCACCAAGGAAATAAAACTAGAAGTTGGTTTGGAGTAGCTGCTGGAGACCTCCCTTGGCCCAAAGTCGCTTGACCCTGGAAACATTTTTTAAAAAAAGTAGAAAATAGGGATATTACTTGACAGTTTCTAAGTTCTACTCCCTTTGTTTTGAATTCACTCCCTGGCATGCACATGCTAAACATTTTACATCGAAATTGTCTATAGGATTTTCTTTTAAAATATGTCTTACCAACATGTAAAGCTGAGAGCTCATTAAAAAGTTGGGGAAATATTTGGAGATTAAGGAATCTAAATTCAATTTGATCTTGCTGACAATTGCTATATAACCTAAGATATGTTGATGTTATTTAGAAGATATAATTGAAATTCTACCATTAATTAAATTTGTCCAAAATTTGGTAGGAAAGAACCCCATAATAATAACGTAACTGTATCTATCCACTCCAATTTATGAAGCAAGGAAATAAAAAGGTATTGTGGAAGGCTTACATAGGGGGTTAGGACAGAAAAGGCCAGCAAATCATGGGTTGGATCACATTGCTTAGAATGTTCCAATGCTTCCCATATCTTTCAGAGAAAGCCGGTGCCCTTGCAAAGGCTTGGATTTCCTACATTCTGACCCTCCTTCCTGTCTAACCTCAACTCCTCTCCCACCCTTCTCATTCACTCAATTCCAGCCACACTAACTTCTGGCTGTTCATTAGACAGTCCAAACATAAGTCAGACTCAAGACCTTTGTGTATATTCATTCCTGTGCCTCGACCCCTGTTCCCCCAGATGACTACGTGCTAGCTCCTACCTTTCTTTCAGATCTCTGCTTCAAATGCCACCTTTTCAGGGAGACTCTTGTGGACCACATTATGTGAAACAGCAGCCTGCACTATCGGTCAACAGCACTTGCTATTTCCAGTACCCTTGATCCCCTGTAGCCTTCTTTATTTTTTTCCAGAGCACAGAAAAACATCCGGCATTCCACATATTTGTTGATTTGTTTGTTGTCTGTCTTCCCCTGGAAGGCAAGTTCCATTAAGGCACTGACTTGACTTTGTCCCGCAGTGTCTACAGCAATGCCCAGGACAAAGTAGGGGCTCAGCAAATATTTTTTGAAGAAATGAATGAAGAATGATATGAATGGTCAATTTTTAAATCCTAAGATCATTTCATATTTCTAGAACTCTTTATTTTTTATTTCTTGACAGAAAAATCATACTTATATTTGTTCCTGAGTCTTAACTCAGAAGAGTTATAATTAGACATATTTAACATTAAAATATAAACCCAGAGTTTTTTTAATGTTTAAAATTATATATTGATATTGGTGACATTTTTTCAAATGTAATCCTTTTTAGTTTTTTCGTTATTACAGATATTGCCTTCTCTCGTCTTTCCTCACTGAAATAGTAGTTCTCATTGGTCTGTCCAGTGAATTCTCTCACACAATAATTTCTTGATTGGTTTCAATTTGGGTTTCATTTGGCTCCATCACAGAAAGTTCTCCTCCATCTTATCTTCATTCTTGATGTTTTCCTCATTCCCGTCAATGTCTCCGAAGCACTGAAAACTTCCTAGTTTCTGTCTGCCATGGTCCTACCCTTACTCGTGTGTCTTTCCCTGCTGGGACTCTGCTCTCTGAGTTTACTCCAACTGTGACCTTCGGACAAATACATTCGGTTGAGATTTGTCGTACCACTGAATCCTCATAAAGCTCTTCGAGCAAAGTTGTCCCTCATTTTGATGATGTCCCTGATGTTCATGTAAAAGATTAGCTTCAAAACAAGCTATCTTATCCCTTTCCTTAATAGTAATAAGTTGATAAACATAAATATATTAAATACAGAGTTAAAGGTTAACCTTTCCCCCCCGTGTTTCTGTACTTTTTATATTTTTTTTAACTCAAGCATAAAACTCTTTTTATAGAACTCTAAATTTTAAAAGAATTTAGGACATTATGCTTTTTCATCTTCTATTACTTCACAAACTCTACCACATGCTGATAAAATCCTTTTTTTCCTACTCCTAACTCCCACATGGGTCTAAAATCTGCATATAAACATTGCTGTCCAGCAGAATGTCTGCAATGATGAAAATGTTCCCTACCTGCACTATTCAACACAATAAGCATTAGCTACATGTGCCTATTGAGCATTTGAAAAATGAGTAGTACAACTGAGAAATTGAGTTTTTAATGCAAGAAGAGCATCTTTAATTAAGATAAATTTATCCTACCAAACATGGAAAGGGTGGATAACACACAGCCAATGTTAGATCTACATCTATATACATTTACAAACCCCATATCCTTTTCCTTTCTTGGTCACATATTTTACTACTCCTTATGTTTTCCAGGGAAATTTCTTAGAAAAACTAAAACTGAAAAACTGCTTTGACAGCCAAGACCCAGGTTTCTTTAATGAGGGAGTACATGTTTAACAAAAAATGAATCCAGGATTTACATTAACTTTGGGTTTAAAATTGTGTACCCTTACCCTGCTACTGCAGTAGTAGACTATACCTCCTTAGCTGGGCAACTCATTGGCTGAGGCATAGTCCTCATGTGCCAAGGTTGTAGGTTCAACCCCCAATCAGGGCACATACAAGAATCAACCAATGAATACATAAATAACTGGAACAACAAATTGATGTTTCCATTTCTCTCTCTCTCTCTCAAACCAATAAATACTTTTTTTTTAAATAGTAGAATATACTTAAGCTCATTCCTCTTAACCACACTGTACAGGTTCTTACAGGCCATGATTTCCAGATGGTAAGATTCAGAATGGAAAGAGAGTGACATGGAGGCCTTGATAACCAGATATCTGAAATACCACAAATGTTTGATTACATAAAATTTAAATTCTTCCATTTTGTCAATGCATTATTACTACCTGTAATATTTTGACATTAGTTGAAACTTAACAGTGTTTTTAGCAACATTGTTGAGAAAATATAAAACTTCAAGCTTATCCAAATGAATTTACTAACTTAAAATATGCTTATGAAACTATATAGTATATATTTGACTCTTAAATTTTCAATATTTATAAGTAAAGAATTCCTTATGTCATAGGTCATATCAAAATTTTATGTATATTCACTTCTCTGTATTTTGCAGACTCCTTACAAAGGAGTAGGGACTCCTTTTGTGTCATCCTCTGGAGTTCAAATCTGCACAGCGCTGACTTAATGGTGCCACGCCAGTGAATAGAACATTAGCTCATAGCCAAACAAAATATATTGAAAACCTGGTGGGGGAAAACACTTGCCCACAGGGCCATGGTGCCTGTTCTATAGATCAATAATTTTGAGATACTCCCAGAACAAAATAAATTGAGAAGACGCAACTATACCATCCCAAAAGAGTTATAATACACATTGACCTATTATTAGTTAAAAAAAAAAACCACCTGCTGGCTTTTTTAAACTCAGTGTTTCTTAGTGACTTGGGCCTTTGAACATTTTATTTTCTCACCTGACATCTAATAGCCCATGGAACTCATCTTCCAGGGAATACACATAGAGAAGCGCTATTTTGGCATTAAGATATTCCTGGTTTCCAGATACTCCTGGTTTCCAAATATCCTGACATATTCTAGATCTAGATGCTGCCAACAGATTCAGAAACCTTACAGACTCTGCAGATCTAGATCTGAGGTTTCCAATAGGTCAGTGAGAACAATGAATGAATGAAGAAATGAATGAAAGTAATTTCTGTTTTTTATTCCTATAGTCCCCACTGAAAATTTTTCTTACAATTTGTAGTTGCTTTGCCAAGATGCTTCAGACATATTTTGGATCACAGTTGCTCATCAAACTACTCATCTGTCATTAATTGAAGGTGCAGTTAGCTGTATGATCATTCCCTAAAAGGCTGTTGTACACAAAAATTCCCCTACTGAAAATACCTGTAGGGTCCACTCCAACTAGCAGTTATCAGAACCAGATAACACACAAAAGCTTTTACAATTTTCCTTAGATTTAGCATGATCTCCCCAAAACAGCAGGAGTGAGCTCTCCCACATGATCTAGTTATGTTTGTGTAAGGACTGACCTTGAAAATACTGTGTGGTGAAAAGGAAAAGTGTCTCTGAGAGTCAAACAAGCATCATTAAAATAGTTTTCCCTCAGAAGACTGCTTAATGGCTTCTCAAAACAAAATAATCAGTAAAAAGGAAAGGATGTACTAGGTATCCAGATTTCAGAATTGTATAGTTCTGAGTTATGTTTTACGTAACTAATAACTACCGTCCCCAGACCACTAACATAGGTGACCTCTCAGAGAATACCTTTATTTGGTCCACAAACTCTAATCTAGTAAATATCCATGCTTTCACTTTATATTTAAGTTGAAACCAAGCTATGGCAAAGGATTGCCTGAGACAGTATAGTATTAAACTTCGGAGTCAGATATATGTTCAAATCCCTACTCCAACAATTATAAAATGTGTAACTATGGGAGGCCATTTAACTTTTCTGAATTGAATTTCTCTATCTGTAAAATGGGTGCTATAGCACCTACAACAAATCAAGGGAATCCAATGAGATAGTGTATATAAAGCATTTAAAAAGAGGGCCTGGAAAATCGTAAAACGTGCTAGAAAATGAGTATTATTACTCTAAGTAGGTAATTTTCAATCAGTGTGCCCCCCAAATTTTTAAAACATCCATGGGCACTGACTTCTTTTCCCTTAGATTATCAAATAAAAAAAATGACAATAGCCAACACAGCAACAACCATCCAATGTGAATGAATCAAACTTACATCTATTTTTCTGTCACATAGGCAAAGAATATATTTTTTGGTGCATCACAGAATTTTAGTAATTAGTTTATGTGTGCCATGAGATGGAAAAGGCTGGAAATTGCTGCTCCAAGCTATTATTTGCATATAGGAAAACTTGCAGAATTACTTTTTTTCTATGTAGGATTTCTAGAGTATAATATTGAAGCATCCATTTCTTTAAAGTGCATACCATTTTGATTATGTTCCTTAATTAAACAAATGCTCAAGTCACTAAGGACTGCAAAATAAGGAAATCCTGGCCACTGAATGGTCACAGTCGAGTCGGGCAACAGCCACAGTGCAAATCATGGCAGCATGTCACAGCAAGTGTATTACGGGAGATGTGGGGTCACGGTGGTGTGGGAAGACAAGAAGAGAGTGGCAAATTCGGCCTCAGTAAGTGGGCTCAGGCTTCCCAGGGCAGAAAGATGAGGATCTGTGCCCTGAAGAACCAGGGAGATTTTCTGGGTGGGACACAATGGGAAGAGTCTCTCAGCAGATCAATCAGGAAACACGTTCAGTGGAGCTAGAGAATGCATTCGTGTGGATTACAGGAAGGACAAGAAGAACGAGGCATAGGAGTGTTCATATATGAGACTAGAGAATTCTAAATTGATCAGGCTGGAAAGAAAAAGGAAAAAAAAAGAATTAAGCCACCGAACATCTACTATGGCTGGCATTGTAGCAAATGCTTCACCTATGATTTTGCATCTAAATCATGTAAAAACACTATGAAATAAGTAGCATTATCTCTGTTGTGCAGAGGAGGAAAGTGTTGCTCTCAGAAGTGAAGCAAGTTGCCCCAAGTTACATAAAAAGAAATTGAAGAAACTTGGATTCTAGCCCAGGTTTGTCAGATGACAGAGTGCATGCCAACCTCTATTTTAAGCAAGGAGCACCAGCAGGGGTCTTGAAAGAGTGACCTCATCAAAAAAAATTCTTTGAAAGGGAAGTATGGTGACAGAATGTAAACTGGTGGATTGGGTGGGGATTACACTGGGGATTGAGAGGTCAATTAGAGGTCACAACGGTTTTATGGGAGAAAGACGAGGAAGGCCTGAGTGAGCCAGCTCCTGTGCAAACAGAGAGGAAACATTTCTTGGAGGGACTCAGAGAAGCTTGGTTACCAACTAGATGTGAACATGCCTCAGAATGAAATCTCTAAACCCAGATAGGATAAAATGTGTGCCGGGAAGAAGAGTGAAGCCCTTCATTAAAAATTGCTATGCTGATTTGGAAGAGCAGAACCAAACATGTGGCATTATGTCAGGTAAAGTGCGGTCCGAGACCGAAAACGCATTGCTTCACCTAACAAGTGGTTGGAAATGCCCAATTTCTTACCCCACTCAGCACATTCCTCACCTGCAGTTTTACAAGATCTCTAGACAGAAGGAAGAAGGAGGAGGAGGAGGAGGAGGGGGGTGGGGAGCACGAATATTGAGGGTAATAGAGGAGGAAAGTGTCAGACAGGCAATTTTCTTAGAAAAAAAAATAGGCTCTAAACCCTGAATTTCGACCATGAATCTAAAATCTTTCAAAAGCATTCTGGTTAGCAATGATTTTATTTCACATTACTTTCATTATGTTAATTAGTTTCTAGAAGAAGTAGCAGCCACAGGTGCTGACATTGCCAAGATGTAAAAGGCAGATGCTCCTTCAAATTCAGTACTTTATAGAAAACTGCCAAATCCAGCTGCAACCGAATGATTAGGTAGCATTTGATCAGCTCACTTGGAATGTCAGCAGGGAGAATGCTTACATAAGCTCCACGCTGCCTCAGATTGTCCTTCAGTGACTGGGAAAACAGAAATCCCAAAGAGAGTTTATGTTAGCATCATGATTAATTAGAGTGGGACAGAACAGAAAGATCTTAAAATTTTTCTGAACCTTCGATCAGTTCCTTCAACACATGTGTTTGTGTAAGCATACGAGGTCTGTCTGGAAAAAGTCCAGCCATGGCTCAGACATCTTAAACTGGGTGCGAGGCGAGGTGTTCACACCCCCTGTCCGGTCAGTGCACACACTTCCCTGTGAGGGCAGTTCCTGCTGAGCGGAGAATTTCCCTGGCTGCCTTCTTCATCGTCACTGTTAACAAAGATTTCTGAGGACCCCTATGTACAGGCAGGATTTAGGCTCTGGGGCACACAGGGAAACAAAGATGCCACTGCTCACCTGACATGGACCTGACATTCAAGTGAGCAAAACAAATAATGAACAAATAAAAAGAGAGATCTCACAGTGACAGACGACAATGAAAAAGCCCAGTGTAGTGTAATGGGGACGAGAGCCAGGGGGATGCTGTTTTAGACAGGGCGTTAAGTCAGATTTCTCTGGGGAGTCGATATTTGAGCTGAGATCGGAATGTAGTAGAGGTTAGACTTGGGAGCAGAAGTGTTCCAGGCAAGAGGAACAACAAAGGCAAAACCACAGCAGGCATGTTTGGGAAGTGGCAAGAGATAAACTTGGTTGGAGCAGAGTCAGTGAAAGAAAATGGTCAGCCTGATGCCAGATCGGGAGATCCTTGAAGGACCTTGAAGGCAATGATAAAATGAAAACAAAAAGTAGACAAAAATGTTTCACTTACTGAGCAGTCACTATACTAATAAGACATGCATACATTATTCAGTCTAATCTTCACAGTAATTCTGCATTTCAGGATCATCATTATCCCTTAAGAAAACTGAGGCTTAGAGGGATTAATCAGCATGATTGAGGTCTCGCAACTGCTAACTAGGTATTAGATGTGGGACTTGAACCCTGGTCTAACACCAGAGGCCATTGTACTTTCCACGATGCTGTCACTATAGACACATCTCCGGAATCAAAATTTACATGTAGCTTATCAGCGAAATTCTGAGAAATTCAAGTATACAACAAATATAGCTCTAGGTACTTCTATAATAAAAGGGGCAAATTATATTCCCTAGTTTTTAGCACAAATAAGCTTTACTTTGGTCACATTTTTCATACTCTTAACACAGTAAGATCTCACTGAATGTTCAAATCCACCACAATTTTGTACTAGCATTTACTTAAGGTACAAAATAACCCAATGTTTATAATGTGCAGTTAACCGCTCGGTCAGATTCAGCAGACAATCAGCCATGATACACAGCTGCAAAGATACATTCACTTCAAAGACACTTGATATTAGCTACAGAATCTGAGATATGGATGTTCAAAAGAATATTCGGTACTTTCTACTGCTTCCTAATTTACATCGTCTTTGCTAATTTGCGCACCTGCTTTTCTAAATTTATCTCACGATACATATATACTCCAGGAGGTCTGTTCCGATTATCCTCGCCCTTCCCTGTGTCAGCCTCCCACACGAGAGCCCTTTCCAGTCTCTCTCCGCCCGTAGAAACCCGCTGCTCCTTTCCCACCCTGTCCTTCTCACTGGAGCGTTTAACACACCGCCCAGCCTGTGTCATAGATTAACCTTCAGGACGAACATTCTACTTCACCAACTAAGCACGGACAGCTTGAATCTGTCCTCAAGGTCTCCGCAGACCTGCCTTTGCCCACTCGCCACCATACAGTACAAGACTCTAGATAGATTTGGGGACTTTTTGAGCATCAACAATTAATTCTGCACTCCCAGCCAAATTTTTAGATCCTGCTAACCACAATATTTCTTTGAATCCTTTAGCTAGTTGAATAATTTCTAACTCATGCACTACTGATCATCACCTTCAGTACAAGGTAGTCAAATCTGTCCACAAGCATTTCCCTGGAAAAGTCTTGGAATCTGAGTGACGTGAAGCACACATTTTTTTTGACATGAAAACCTAGTTGAGCCAAAAAAATAAAATCCACTTAGAATAAAAATAAACCAGGTAGCCCTCCCTTGTCCCAATGCCTTCTGTCCTGCAAACTGATACATCATAGAGCTACTTCTTTTTGAGAAAGCTCTGCTCCGTGGGGCAGGTTGTTGTAGAATAAATGGGATAGTTGTTTTCCATTTAGCCTGTGGTGACAATATTACCCTAATCATAACCTTTCCATGAACACTTCAATAAAGTTCTGTTCAACAAAACAATTTAACAAAAATCAGGCATTTCTTAATTCTGCTTTTACATGGCAAATGGACCCAATATCCAAGGCCATGTTAAACAGGTATAAGTTATAAAAGGTTGTTGGTTTTCAAGATTGGTTAGTGTCTACAATACTCTGTGTTCCAGCAGTCTGTTGAAGTACAGCAGCTGAAAAAATTCTGAGTTTGTAAGGAAACTGCAGTATCTAAAACTCTCCAGAAGCACTCAGAATGGCAGGGCTTTTAACCAATAAAACGTGAGATTCAAGTAACACATTGTCACGACTCGGCAAATAATAAGGAGCAGGTATAAGTATGACATCACTGAAAAACATTCTCATTGGCGGTGCGTCTGTGTGCTGGTTGCTGTTCTATTTGTGGAAGCAGCAGCCTTATTCAAATTAACCTTTTCACACAGAGGGGAGGAGGGAGGTGGTGAGTAATACTCTGCAGTCTTTTCCCTGAAGGTGATGTGCTCTCAAATTTGCTTTACTTTGCCGTTGAGCAGGCAAAATAAAAATAAATTCAGCTGTGGCAGTGTTTCGCAGGGATAATAGCTGCTTGAATTAAATCAGGTCAGTGAAAAGGAATGGATTAGAAGCTGTTGGAGAGTTAAAACAAATTTCTGAATTTTCTCTTTGCTCTTATTCCTTTCCCCCTTCCTATTTCTCCATGTGTTATTCCTGAACTCGACTGCTGCACAGACTAAACTTGGTATCCCTCCGATCAGCCATTCGAGTGAGGAATGTCTTTGAATATTAATACCGCTTGCCTGAGCTATCTGGGGGCCTGGCAGACAGGTCAGATTAACGCATGGTTTTCTGGCATTTTAGAAAGACTCAAGAGTATGAAGCTGATGAGATAATTTAACCACATTTACTGCAGCCTGTGAGGAAGTGTCACTCTCTGTCCCGTTACTGTTATATAATATAGGGCCTCCAGCTACATCAAGCATACACGGGAGGGCCCACTCTGTTTTTAACCCTTAGTATTTGGCTTTAATTTAGGAGAGCTCCAATGGAGGTGCATTCCATACATCTATCCATTCTCCTTCTGACTGGCTCCTAGTACTTTGCAAAACTTTGCTTAAATAAAATGCTTTGGGTCTTCGGCCTTATTTTATTTCATGTCTTCCAACTTGTTTCACTCTCTCTTGTCATCTACAAAGACCAGTCAGGATATAAACCATGAAACATTTTGAATCCTACTTTAGACTAACTTTGCTTTAGTCACTTCTATTTCCAATATTTGTGTTTTCTTCCCTTCCGTTTTACCTCTTCCTTGCTACCTCAATGTGCCTCTACTTGTCAGAGACCATTAGAAAAAGTGAGTGACAAAAGTCTGTGGAAAGTTGACAATAAACCTATTATTTCTGCCACAATATGGGCTTTATTAGTCAGTTTAGGCACCTATAACAAAATATCACAGACTGGGTAGTTTATAAATAAGAGCAGTTTATTTCTCGCAGTTCTGGAGGCTAGATGTCTGAGATCAGAGTGAGGACAAGGCCCTTTCCAGCTGCAGGTTTCTGCTTTCATCCTCAGGTGGTGGGAGGGGCTGAGGTGCTCTTGAGAATGGGAGCAGGGCTGTCTTTTATAAGATCACTAATCTCATTCATCAGGACTCTACCCAGATAACTTACGCGCCTCTTGAGGTTCTCACCTCTCAATACTATCATCACTGGGGGTTGCAATTTCAACATATGAATTTAGGGGGTGGAGGAGACACAAATATTCAGACCATATATATCATGGTGCCGGCGGAAGTGGCTGCATTTCAGGTCAGAAACCAGTGCTACACACAAACAGCTAGCTGGCTCACTTTGCTCCAAACTCAAGACTCCTTGCTGCACTGTTGCCTGTTCTTAAAGAGATGTTAACCTATGAGATCTTAGTGCTTCACTTGCTACTCTGCTAAGAATATTTATAATCTTGTCATCAAATGCTAATGACACTGTTTCCAGGATGATATTCCACATTACAATCCCATTTGGTCTCTCTGTCCTTGTTTTGCTTCTCTAATTTACAATTCCCTTAAATTTATCTGGGGGTTGTAGCTGTTACTAGAGCCTTAACAAAACTATACGAATTCAAAAAATACCAGTTTGTTTGAAGAAGGTCACAGCACTATGTTTTCATCACTGCTGAATAAATAATGCAAGGGATGGGGGCTGCAGAGAAGTGCTGGGAGTCTGTTGGTCAGTGGGGAGCAGGTGTGTGCTGGGGCAGTGGGCAGGACCGAGGCAGGAAGTAGGAGGTACAGACTCTGTACGTCACTGCCACTCGCAGGACTTGGACCTGCCTGAACTCTGCCAGCTCTTTGCCAGAAATTACTGTGAACTGTTCGCTTTTTCATGGATTGCTGCTGAAACCCCATGAACCAGGTGTCTGGAGCAGTTTATAGCATAGCTCTCTATGTCACTGAAATCTGCCAGTCTTCTGTGCCCTGAATCCACTTTTTAACTTCTTGCACCTTTCCCTAATCCCAACCCTTCCTTTGAAATGAGACCGTTTCGCAGCCTACCTTGGCACACCACTCTGTCGAGAGCAGCTCCGAGGCTGCTGACTTGACCTGGCACACCATGCATTCCCAGCTCATTATGCCTGAATGCTGCATTGTTCCTGTGCTGAATGAAATTTTTGAAAATGACTTTCAGATGTTAGATTCCCATTCTGGTGCTGTTTTACCCCCTTGCCATTTATAATCTCATAAAACTCATTATCTTTGTTTGGCTCTGGACAAAACTAAAGCGGCTCATAAAATAGCATCCTCGATGAGGTGACTGATACCAATTTGAAATGCTTCAGCTTAAGACCACTACCAAATAATTTAATTATTGCCTTTCCACTGTACTTACCTTTTAGTTTGTCTGTTTGCTTCCTTGGCTGTAACTCTCAAATCCACTGGGTTATTTTAGGCAGTGCCCGAAAATTACTGTAACCTTCTTTATCTGAACTCTGATCAGAAAGCCGCCTAGTTCTTCCCAGGTTTTTTTTTTTTCTGCCCCCACCCCCTTCAAACCAGAAAAGTAGCTGCTGAAAGCAGAACAGTTGCCATGGCAACCTCTTGGCAGCTTCCTCAGCTAGTAACAGTGTTGATTTCCGAGGAGGAGGCCGGGTGGGAGGGGTGGAGCTCCGAGGAGGTAAAGGAAGGTTACTGTGCACTTAGTTAATATGCAAAACCACTTACACAGTGCTCGATTCGCAGTGAATAAGTGCAAACAAAGCCATGCTTGATCAGCTAACATGGACTTTACACACTAGTTGATCTGTCCAAGGATGCAGATGTTGGCTCAGAGAGAAATTTTGCAATTGGACAGTAAAGGACACAAGAGATAATACTGCAAGAGGTTAAACAATAATTTTGTGATGGTTGGTGGTAATGGAAGAAATAAATAGAAACTTAAGTGTATTTGCTTGCTCCTCTGTGTTTTGTTCAAAGAAAAACAGCAATCTAAATCACAGGGATGGTGTTTTCTCTGAAATCTAACACACTGAAGTTCAAGTTTGCATCAATTAAACTCTATGTAAGATAAACCAATATGTTCAGATATAAGCAAGTATAGCATAATTTGGTTTGTGCTTGAACAAAACATACGGCTCAAGTAGCATCTTTCACCTCAGAGTTTTCAGACAAAGAAGCAGTGTATAGTAACTTAGGGCTGGGAGTGGAGGCAGATCCTGTCCAATCTCTGTTTCTCTCTACCCTACCCCTCCCCACCCCCTAAATTAGATAGATTCCTGTTTGTTTCCTGGGGGCTGCAATGGTTGGAAATACTCATAAATCCCAAGAGAGCACTGGGAAGGCTCTAGAGCAGTGTTCTTCTGGCAGAGGACACCTGCATCAGACAAGCAGACTGGCTGCAAACTGAGGAGGCAGGCAGCCAGCTCCTTACCTCCGGGCCTGTAGCTCTGCATGTTAAAGAAGAGGTAGGCGCCTGGAAAGCCTGCCATGGTAGGCCGAGGTCTCCCCACCAGGTGTCACTAGGGATTTAAAGCTTACCAGACCTTTCGGATGAGGCCTAGGAAACAGCCAAGCAATGATTAATGAAGCTTACTTTAAAATATTTTTGAGAGGTTATATGTGAAATAATTCCAAGGAGATCTCCTTCCCAGGGAAATTAAAATGACAGCTACAGCTTGGTTTAAATGATTTCTCGGCCTTTCTTCTCTAAGACTCTGTCTCCATTTCGGAGTCCCCCATTCCAAAAACCAGACGTGCACATAAAATTCATGAAAGGCACAATGAATCCAATACCATGAAGAAAATACACACATAAAACTGAAGTAAGGGAAGAAAATGATGATTATAGTAGAGATTCCCAGGTACAAAATGAGTCCCACATCCTAACATCATAGATGTTGATTTTGTAATCCCAGGGTTAAGGTCAGTGAACTCTGGTTCACTGTAAAAAATGCACATGCCCCAGAAGTCTCTGTATAAGTGATGCCAGCTTGTATTTTGTCAACGGTTAATGTTTTTTAACAAAGCCACATGAAGACTATCTCTACTTCTTAAAAAACCGCATTGAAAATATTACCCAATTTAGGCTCCTAGGAATAGGCATTTGATAATTTTTTTCCTCAGAATTAAGAGTAGGCAAATTTTGTCTCTCTTGAATACTTTCATGCTGTTTCCTTTTTTTTGTCTTGTCTGCCCGAAGCTCAACATTCAATTTCATCATGAATTTCCGTAGCTTCCCTTGCTTACATATTCTTATGTAATTTCTCCTTCATGGAATTTACATTATTTAAATAATGAGTCCCAACCTTGTTTCACATCATTTTATAGTTTTAATTCTTCTGTCCTTTTTGCTGTGTGTGTTACCTCACATCCATTTTGGTGTAATGTACCCACTTAGAAAGAAGGGAAGGAGGAGGTGCAAGAAAAAGAACAAGAGAGAGAGAAGGAAAAGGAAGAAGTAACAGGGCCTGGTTATCAACACTCAGCTTCTTATGATGAATTCATGAATCCTTTTATCTTCAGTTACCCTTTGAAAGGTAGTACAAGGGTACTAGAGTAGTGGTTGGGGCGGAGCTAAGCTGGCGTGTGCTTGGGAGGCCTCCTCGTGCCTGAGAAGACAGCCTGAGCGCTGCGGGCTCCTTCAGTGGTGGAGGAGAGGAGAAGCTGGAAGCAGACGTGTGAGTGCGTGAAAGAAGCACACCTCCTTCAGGCCTTGGTCGAGAATTATCAGGGAGTGTTTGTAGTTCTTTTAGAGCACTTCACAAAGGTGCGGTTCACTTGCAAGCTTAATGAAGTTTCTGTCACACAGATACAATTCTCCCCATCTAACACATGAGAGAAAGAAACTGAGGCTCTGAGGTGTTGTCATTGAATCACACAACATAAGTAACAGAATCAGGATGAGGAACTGGCAGCCTGCTCACATTTTTGCTACAGATGATAACTCCAGCCTGGTAAGAATGAAAGAAAACCACAGGGCCCGCAGGGACATCACACAAATAATCCTCTGTTTTCTGTTCTTTCTCCTGGGGATGCCCTATCACCCAATACCGCCAAGGAAACTTTCCCACAAATGAAAACGCCAGTTTGCAGGCAAATAATTGTGGCAGAACTTCAATGAGATCTTAGTCAGTCATTATATTTATTTCTGTTTTATGAGGGAAAGAATAAATGGCTTTAGTAGTATAGATGTCTCCAGGCCCATTTTCTAACCACACTTCTAACCATTTCTCTAATCACTTAACTGATGCTGTTTTAATGAAAGCTATTGTTATTATGCATTATTAATAAAGGACTACCATTACTATTAATATCACTTAGGAAAGATTCTATAAAGAGGTTTGAAACTACAGATGCAATTAAGAAGAAGCCAAGTTCTCCATGGTATGAAAAATATCAGGTAGGGCTGGCTGCACACATTTGATCTTATAAAAGTGATATAAAGGTTGTAAGTGGATTTCACATGCCTACAAGAAAAGAAAACATGAAGATTTATGTATACAATAACTTATCTGCCTCTATATGGAGAGAAAATTGATGAGTTGAGAGGAACTTTCATGCACCTTTGATCTCATGGACATGACAATGGAATGAATGTATTATCTCACATTTCAGGGAGTTCATTCTTACCTAAAAGGTCATCTCATAAGGGGCAAAAACATATTTACACTTTCAAATAGGATACAGAATATTGGATGAGTGGGAATGCCATTATAATTCTATGACATATTATAAATATACTATGAAGCCCACATAGTATATTTTAGAGCTGAGCACACAGGAGTGGGGCAAAGCCCCCTTTCACACGTCCTCCCTTTGATGACATTCACATTGAAAGGTTCTGCCCCGGCCTCCAAGGCTGCCCCGGCCTACCAGGCTCACGGCCATAAGATCACACTGTCCCTTTGTTAAGAAGGGATAAATTAGAAGCAACTTGAGTGCAGCCAAGAGAAGAAAAGCCTTGGCCTTTGACACCCCCATTCTATAAATAGAAAAGGAAGACTGACTGTGGTCTCATTACCTTCCAGGTGAGGATGAAGTTCTGCATTCTGATGAAGGGATCGCCCCAACAGAGCAGGCCAATTTACTCACCGTCCTGGGGAGCCCTGTGTTCTCCACCAGTGACCCCACTGCTTTACCTTTGTTCTCTGAAAAGTGAGCTACCCCACAGGTTCCGTTTGGAATAACCGCCTCTCACGTGCCCCTCTCACACTTTTGTTTCTGAGTCTGTTTGAAGAATTTGCCGACCACCAATGTTTTAACCTGGTGTTCAGCCTCATTGTGGGACTAAAGGACACAGGTCATCAGGATGGCCTGAGGGCATACAGGATAAGTCCATCAGTTACAAGATCTTGGTGTATGTCTCAAGCTCTGAGACACTTATGAGACTTTTATATATGCGTATAGATTATGTTTTGGACCAAGGCCTCAGTCTAATCATCTTTTTCTAAATATGCACAAACTTCAGCTCTTTTAAAGCCTATAATTTAATCTCACATTGGTCAAGTACATATCATTACCCCCATTTTAATAGATGTAGAGACAGAGGCACAGGACTTGAGAGTGGAAAAAGTCATGGAGTGAAAAAATGGAAGGATCTGAAATAAATCCAAATACCCCTGACTTCTCCCCAAATGCTCGGTCAGTGCATTAACACATGCTCTCTTACTAGTGAGAACCCAGAACTCCTGCGAAGGAATGGCTGAGTGGACACAGTGTGACGTCTCTTTTGAATGAATTGGTTTTTCTGATTTATTAATGCAAAATTCTTGGGTTATTCCATTGACCTTATTCGTCTTTTTACTTCTTTTACAGTTTTTCAAGTTATGGCACAGTCAGTAATAGCTATATACATTCATAGAAATTTTAGGTTATGTCATTGTCTTCCTTGTAGCTGTATTTATCAAAGGAAAGCATCTTGATTACATTAAAATATTCATGAAGTAACTACTGAAAATTGACAATAAGTACTAAAACAATTTAGTCTTAAACTTTTGAAAGACACTTTCAAACTGGCTCAGGACATTTACACAGAAGGGATTTGTCTGTGCAGGTTGTAGTCCACATTGCTGGTGGCGTATCTAAGGTATATAGGGTAGGTTGGGAGCTGGTATGCATATCATTAGTATTTAAAGTAGAGGAACTTTGTGAATTTTAAGTCTTCTTTGGCCTCTTTTTAGTAATATTATTGCAATTTAGGTCATTATAATGTCATTAACAATCAAGACACATTTGTGTTCTGCTGTAGGAAAATCTATGAACATATTGAAAATCAAAGTATAAGTGTAGAGATAATAGACTACTAGGATGATAGAATTATAAAATAAGACATGAATCATATAGTTGACACATGTAAAGGAAAGAAACAGACTCAGGGAAGTTAAATGCCTTACCTAAGTCACACAGCATCCAAGAACAGAACTGAAACCATAAAGAAAGTATCCAAACTCTGGGATAATCTTCATGTTAACTCTTTCAGTTTTGATTCAGTTTTGATTCTTTGTTTTATTTCTATTCTTTGTTATTTTTTTCCTCCTGCCCCAGAAGTTATTACTCCTGTTTTCTTTTCTGCACATACTATTGTGTAGTCACCCATAGATTTGAGTTTTCATCGCACTGCCTCTTGGGAGAGGCACCTCATCACATGGAGGCCAGGCTGGTGTGCAAAGATCTTAACATCATCCATCACCCTGTAGCTGGTGGGCATCTCAGACCATCAGCATGCTTCCCTCTTTCGGTCCCCATCTTTGCAGGGGATGAGGCACAGGAAATGCTGACAATAATGTGTGGTATTAATATGGAAAGTTACAGAGATCTGATTGCCCAGATTCAGAAGCAGTATATGTAGCAAATGAGAGCACTATATTTAAAGAAGTCTTGTCACCAAGGAAGCATCTTAATCACATACTACCTGCTTAAGTGTGCAGAATCTTAAGAATGAATTTTCTGCTAAGCTGTGAGCTCTGAAGATGAATATTAAATTAGGATTTGGGAAGGAGAGTGTGCTCTTTCATAGAAAAGCACTTTTAACATTTAATCATGAAGCTGTCTCACAGAGGAGCTTTGAGCTTGTTGCCATTAGAAACTGAGTCATACTTGCCAGGTTCCATATTCCAGGTTCAAATTGCAGGTTCCACCCCCACCTTCTGCCAACCTCCTCCAATAATTGACTGACCTTACTAAGGTTGACTGGACTGAACTTTGAGATGGTCCCGGGTGTTCAGTGGCTGAGCTGTGCTCCTGAAGGTGTGCGCGTAGAAAAGACATTGTTTATGAAGGCAGAAGACCTCGCTGACAACAATTTCCAAGGAAATCTCTCAGTTGCAGAAGATAGCAATGTTTAGTAGGAACAATTGTACATCTGCCTGAAGAAAATGTCAACAGAGTTGCCATTAATTTCAAACTGTTGTGAAAGATATTGAATTATTGCACAGGAAAAATATTTTCCGTACCCACCAAGAAGATTGCAACAATCTTCCAAAATGGAAAATGTCTGGCAACCAAGCGCATAGATCAAAAATTGATTTATGTAAGCCATTGAGTTTGTACAAATTTTGACACTATTCATTTTACAGCCACATTCCATTACCTTGGCAGAAGAAAACGTTTGTCTACTTCTAAACTTAGATTCTAGCTAATTTTGTAAATGTATTTATAATTTTTATATAGTTTAAAGCAATTTAATGTATTTTACAACAAAATATATAACCTAGTACTTAGTTTATTTCTATTTATCAAAAGCAAAGACTAATTTTTTTTACTAATAACTATACTAATAGTTAATTTGTAATGCCTTTTATCCCTACTTGTCATACATAATGCTTTAATATTCCATGTCTTAATTCCTATTGTTTCAAGGTTTTGAAGGAATGAGAATAACTTTTCACATTTCCCTCTGTTAACAATCACTGCAAAACTACTTCTACAGCCCAGCATGGAGGGCGAACGGCATTTTAAGCCAGTGACATTTCTATTAAGACACTTCACAAAGTGTGGTGGGACACAACTGGGCGGGGGGCTTCTTGAGGTGACCCTTTTTTGAAAAACAGAGAAGAGACTTTAAAAATTATTCTTGAAATAAATTCAAAAGGGGATTTAAAAAGAGCAGAAAAATAAAATGCAGCAAAGTACGAACATGAAGGTGGAGGTCGAAATCAAGGTGGAGCAGAAAGACCAATTAGCAAGGAAGGCAGGCGGTTTTACTCACTGTCCATCCGTCGTAGGAGAGAGTACCAGGCGTACGAAAAGTAGAGAAGTGGCCCTTACCTCAGGTTTCATTCTCCCCGGTTTCAGCAGTCTGTAGTCAACCGTGCTTCAAGAATATTAAATGGAGAAATTCCAGGAGTGAAAACTTCATAAGCTTCAGATTGCGCGCTGCTGCCCCGAGTCGAGTTACGAAATCTCGCGCGCAGTGTTTGCTTGGGCTCCAGCCACAGCGTCTCCGGCTGTTCGGGGCGACCTTCAGTCGATTAGCTGCCTTGGTCATCAGATTCACTGTTTGCAGTGTCCTTGAGGTGTTACATTGCTTACCTTCAAGTAACCTTTATTTTACTTAAGAATGTCTCATTCGCCTCCCTCCATCTCCTCATGTAGACAGTTTATGATCCCACATCATTCCAAGAAGGGTGAGTACAATAAGGTAATTTCAGAAAGACCACATCCACATTTGTTTTATTACAGCATATTGTCAGGATTGTCCTATTTTATTAGTCATTTTTGTTAATCTCTCACCGTGTCTAATTTAGAAATTACATTTCACCATAGCTATGTATGCTAGGAAAAGACAGTATTTATAGGGATCTGCACTAGCTGAGATTTCCTGCATCCTTTGGGGGTCTTGGACTATATCCCCTGCGGTGAAGGGGGAACCACTGTTGGGACTGTGTGTTCATGGGTTCAAAGAAAGTAATATGCACTTGAGTTTATTTTCCCCTATTTTCTCAGTTTTTCTGGTATAGCATTTGACCAGAAAACGAGAGTGTGGTTTCTACACACAGCTAGATTTGTTTTCAAAGGTCTGTTAGGGAAAAGAATGGATAGAAATGTTCACAGGCCAGTTTTTCCTATGATTCTAAGACTGGCTGCAAACCAAAGGCTCTTTCACTGTTAGGTCTGACCCCAACCACTGGGGCTCTTTCTACCATCAACCCGCAGAAAACTAGCGGACCTGACCAGAGATTGTGTTTTGGTCTCAAGATCCACTTCCCCACTGGGCCTCTTTCATTTGCCTCTCTTGATGCACCCATATCGGTACAGTCTATTTTCACCACCCCGCGATACAATCTGTGTACAGACTTGTAAGCTTCTAGTGTGTATTTTTATATGGCTTAAAAGTAAATCAGTTCACAGTGCAAGCTTGCTTCCCTGACCAGACCTTTTACCAGCAATCTGAGGGGCAGAGTGAAGTTAAAACTTTCCAGTTGTTTCAGGGACTTCGACGTTGGGAGCAGTAGAGGGGGAGGTTGCTCATCAGACTCTTTACCCAGGAAGAATATGAGACCATTCTAAGTTGTAGTCATGATTCTGGAAACTTATAAAACTTTCTTAACCGCTCTTAGCACCTGTCTCCGCATCTATACAGGAAACATGAGAATCACTTGCAGCTTTGTGAGGACTGGCACAGTAGGGGTATAATAAATGCTCCCAGTTACTCATATGCTCACCAACCATGCAGGATAAAGTTTTTTAAAAAAATGTTTGCATGCTCATTTTGAACCCTAGGAATACCCCATAATTCATGGTAGCAGGAAACACGTCTCCTAAGACACGTTCCTTGACCCACTGTCCACACCAAAGGCCAGCCTTCAACACTTCCGGGGTCCTGGGTTTAAGATAACATACATGCATATCATTCAGCTTTCAGAGACTTGCATCTGTTCCCATGTATTTGCCCAATCCTTATATTTTCTTTGCTTGTGAGAGTAAGTCCAAGCTTCTTAATGTGGAATTTAAGGGTCCTTAAAATCTCAGACCAAACAAGCTTAACAACACTTGACAATGCCCGTTAAGTACTCTATGCTCTCGCTCTGCTGAGCCAACTGTGGGACAGCCCCCTGATATATTTTCTTGTGCCATGTGTTTTCCTTCCAGCTAAACTCTCAGGCTTTAATGCCATCATCCACCCTTTTGTTCCTTGGTTACAGATCTGATGTTTCCATCTCTGTGCTTGTTTATATTATATTCTTCAAAGAACACTTAGGACTAAAGAAAATGTCAACACAAATTTTCTATTTATTTCGAATTGTTAAGAGAGATACTGATGTATCATGCACAGAAAAATATTTTTCTTACCCATCAAAAATTGGGCCACACTTTACCAACATCAAAACTTAATTTTGGGATATTAGATAACATTTCTTTCATCCAGCGTTCTAGCCGGGAGCTGAAACATAAAGAAAAGAGCCAAATACATTTGTTTTTGATAGTATAAAAGGAATTGTATGTATAAAAGGCATAGGTGTCTAATATCAAGTAAATTAAACAGCACAGGGACTCTCTACTTCCCATTATGGTTTAACACTCCAGTGCTGTGGTGAAAGAGACTCTCCCCGGGGGGGATTTCAGGACTGGTTTGTCCAAGAGGACAAGAGTCCTAGAACCTGTTTAGGCAGGGAAAGCTGACTCGCCAATACCTTGGATGTGGCACAATATCTGGATATGTGCTGCCTCCAATTTCACCAATCAGGGCTGATACCATCAGAGCACCTTGGGCTGCAGTGGGAAAATATGTACTGCCCCTTCCTGGAGAAAGCCGCTAAAGTCCTCTCCACACCATGAAAAGAAGAAGCACTCTTCCTTTACAATAATATGATTATGTAACTGGATATTAAAATGAGATTCTCTACCTCTGTTCTGGGTGAGACATGAAAATGACAGATGCTACATTTCAAAGGGAATTTTGTAAAAATAAGGATGGCAGAAAATTAATTGTCTATCCTCTAAGATGAGAGCATGACTTTAAAAAAGAAGAGTTGAGATAGGAAGAGTTGAGAAAAGTGAGATGGATTGAGGAGAATTTTGGACAGAGTTATATGGGGGGAGGGTGTGCTGCTCAGCCTCCGTCTCAAGTCAAAAGACAGTTTTAAAGGAACAGCTGGAAGGATTCAGTGTGTCCTGGGCTATTGGGAGATTAATGCCTGATTCTTGCTTAGAAACATAAAGCATAAGAGGTAGACTGGCAGATACCTTTGTGGAAGAGTAAAATCGTTATTGCTGAATTCAGATCAGTCTGTAAACCCAGTATTCATTAGGGTGGGGTTAGGGAGATGGAGGGTTAGGGAAATGGAGGAGCGGAAGTAGACAATGAATGCATGAGAGTTTCCATTGGACCACAGGTGGTCAAATGGACATAAAAGCAATTTTGTGGGTCATCTTAGGTCCTGACCTAGAAGTTCTCCAAAGCAGGAGAACTTACCAGAGAGAATCTGGTAGTACCACCAGATTTCTAGAGCTGAGGGAACAGAAAATGACCAACCCAGATAAAAAGGAAATCATCAGCTATTGCCAAGGCAAAGAAAAGGGTGCTGGGAAGTGTGGTAAGTTGGCAGGGGGAGAGGGAGGCTCTGATGAACTGATAAGAGCACCTGTAATAGAAAGTGCCAGGATTAAGTATCCACCTAGACCAGAGAACAATGCTGCATGACGATAACATAACAGGCATGGAAGAAATATCTTGTCCCAATCTATCTCTCCTCTTGCTTTTCTCCTCCACCGGCTGTGAACTAGAAGTAGAAAGAAAATCCTATTAATAGAAGGAAGTGGAGGGATAGTTGCAACATTTTATGGGACAGGACATTCTAAACTAAGAGTGTTTTGTGGCCCTAAGAGTGAATTTTTAAAGTTATAGTTCCTGCCTGATTTTCATCCACGAGAAAGGGAAGGGCCAGCACTACAGAGCTCATTTTAAGGGGCTCCAAGAAGTAATCACAGTTACTTTACGATTATGTCCCCTGCGCCATGTTTGTTTCAATGAACTTTTTTTTTTTTCCTGTAATATTATACATGCTTCTCCGCCCCCTTTGGTATCCTCAATAGTGCTACTCCATCTTGTTCATTTCTTGTCTCTCAGCACCTAGTATAGTCACTGTACACAGTGAGCACTGGGTACTTTGAGACAATACAAGGGAGAATACCACAGCTACCCGGGAAGGGATAAGAGAATTAAAGGGTATAAATGAGGGACACCCTATTAAACAGATTTTTAAAAATTCACAGACATGGTCATATATGACATGGGCCATGTAGGATTAATATCACTCCATCAGGTCCATATTTAGACCAACAGACTTTGAGAAAAAAGTAACAGCAGGGGAAAAGTATAGAGATGAAGAGATACAATTAGTCTCCAGAAATTGAAGAGATGACCATGCTATAGATGATGGTGTGAAGGCATGTATAATATTTTGTAGTAAATGAACAGAGAGCAAGAGAAGATCCACAATCACATTGGAGAGACTGAGGGCATCAGGTTGCTGGCAGGTCCTGAAACAGAAACAGATGAAGCTTATTCAAGGAGAGAATACCGGGAAATACACCAGACACCTCTCAAGGGCACAGCTACGCGCATCATCCAGAGAATGCTGCTAACTCAGAGGTCAGGTCCAATGAGGAGGACAGTGTCTACCTAAAGTTTATAGAGTGGGTTTGTTTTCCGAATACGAAAGGGCTTTGCTGCTCCAATCATCAATTTTGCAAACAAAAGAGAATTGGCTCACCAGTTGGCAGAATTTAAAGGTGGAACCATAAGAACAAAAGACTGGGTTCAATTATGTAGAAGAACCAACTGGAAAAGAATGAAATGGAGTAGCCTCAGAGATGGTTTTGGCTGTGTCAAATCAACTGAATTGAATATGATGAATAGTTATCTATTCTATATACAGTTAGTTACACCCCAAATTCCATAACTCTGTTATAATGCATGTTTATATAAACAATTTGTTTATTCAAATGGTTGACTCTTGTGTCTCATGGATAGGGATGCTATGGCAGATAATATGAGAAAGGCAAGGCTGTTAATCATGCTGTTGAAATCCATGGAGGGAAGTGTCTCCAGTCCTCCCAGTTGGAGGTAATAGAAAATTATTTCAATGAAGTAACATGATAAAGGCCATTGAAATGCCTCTTTTTAGAAGCTTCCTTCTTTCACAAAAGAAAATTTCTTGGGGTATTATTTATGAACATTTTAGAATGATTTAAAGAGAGTTGATTTATATGACTGTGAAATAGAGGAAAAATTAAATGTGAAAGCTCTGGTCACCCAAAAGACTTCAGGCAACCAGTAGAAAAGTTACCTACTTTTCATGTTGCACTGGATCTGCCCTGTGAAGATTAAATATGGATTTTGACAAGGCTGGAAGAAAAAATATAAAACACTAGAAAAGTCAAGAAATAAAAATGTACTGAATGGCTATTTTGTGCTGTATTCTACATAATTTACCTAATGTAATCTCATAAAAAGTCATATAAGGGATTATTATCACTACACTGTTGAGGAAACTGAGGCTCAGATAGGGAAAGTAAATATTTGAAATACTTATATATAAATATAAATGTACAAGACCTAGAGTGGTAAATTACAATACTTTACTAAAAGACTGAAATTGGGCTTAAATTACTCAGTGACAGTATTGTACGGCTTTCAGTTCTTACTCAAATAACCTCGATTGTCTATTCAAACATCCAAAACCAATGGATTTTTAAAAACTTGATCACAACATTAAAGTTTATATAGAGGAAAAATGCCCATAAGAGCCAGGGAAATTTTGAAGAAAAAAGTAATAAAAAAGACTATGCCCACCTAGATTTTGAATATTCTTTTAATAAATATTTTTATTCAATAAATAAAAAATAGTATTGTGTTTATGCAAGAAAAAAGTCAAGAGATTAAAGTGAACAAAATGAAAGTTTCGATTGTATAATAACTATATCTATGAGTATATGAGTTTAATAATTCATACAAATTATATCCAAAAACTCCACAAGCTTCCATGTCTAGAAAAAATAAGATTATTTAATAGGTATTTTAAAGTCAACTGATTACACTTCAAAAGAATAAAGAGCAATCCTGTTAAAAATAAGTCAGTCACAAGACTTCTGTGATGAAAACCCCCTAAAGATTTCCCATCTTTCTCAGAATAAAGGATTCATAGTGACCTTGAAGGTCCTATGTAACTTGACCCATATGTTTAACTGGACTTCATCTTGTATTTCTCTCTCCCTTCAGTCATGCTGCCTCAAACCTACTGACATTCTTGCTGGTCCTCAAACAATACATAAAGATTCCAATTACAAGGTTCTTGCATTTGTGGTTTGCTTTGCTTGAAATGCTTCTTCCCAAAATATGCACATGGCTGCCTCTTTATCTCCTCAGATCTTTGGTCAAATGTTACCTTCTCAGTGATGACTTTCCTCATTGCTCTGAAGTTATAAAAGTTCTAAGAAAGAATATATAGGTGAATATTTACATAATTTGGGGGTGGAGAAGACTGCTTAGCAAGACTCACAAATTACTAATTAATAAATTTAACTACATAAAAATTAAAAATATTTTTGTTCCAATTATAATGGAATAAAGTAGCAAGCAACAAGTTGAAGAAATATATTAGTAATATGTCCCGAACAAAAGTTAATTTCTTTCCTATAAAAAAGTATTACATGAGAGAAATGCCACTGTAAAAATGGAAAAAAGAATAGAAAAGAAATTCTTAAACACATAAAAACAAATTATCAACATTAAAAAGTGTTTAACGTCACTGACAAGGAAGTAAATGAAAATTAAAATAATGACACCATATTTATTGCCAAAGATTTAAAAAAGTGATAATATACATCGTCAAGAGTGGGACGAAAAGGCTTTTTGTTTCCTACACAGCCAGTAGCTGCATAAATAAATACAGTCTATCTCAAGAGCAAGTTGGCAATATGAATTTTAAAAAATACTCAAAATGTGCTTATCTTTTGACCCAGGAATTTCACTTCTGGAAATTAGTCATAAGGAAATAATCAGGGACAGGCGGAAAGATTTAACTGCAAAGATAAAATGAAATGGCAATGTATAACCTTAAGGGAATAATGAATGAAAGAGGACGCAATGCAGTCTTTTTTTTTCCCTTATTGGTGGGGAGAGAGAGGGGGTAGCTGAGATAATTATATGTAAATAAACCTTAGGTCTTTCTTTTTCTTTAAGGACCATCTGGAAGTGGCAGCTGTAGTACGTCTTCAGTAAAGCCAAAAGAGGAAGTCGTGGGCTTGAGCTTCCACATAGGGATTTAGGTGAAATATGAGAAAGTATTTCCTTACAAAAAGATTTGCAAACATTGGTGTGGAGTAAAGAAGGAGGTGGTGTAATCACATACCTAGAGGACTTCACTGCAGAAGAGATTTTTGTCAAATTAAGATGCTTTTTGGTTCGTGCCTATAGCAAGAAGGTCTGTTGTTTAACTTCATGAGTAGTCTTCTGTTTTTAATTATACCTCAATGTTTGATTAGTCCATTGTGCCTTGTGCGGTTTGGGTTCGTATCAGAGTAACTGTCACCTTATTTCATTAAAATAGTACTTAGAGTTTCTACGTATTACCCAAATGAAATAGGTAAGAATTCAGGTGGAGTATTCTGTCTACAACCTACCAGCTGCCATGCATGACATAGTCCCAGTAATATTTGAAATCCTTTGGCTCTTCCCAGAAAACTGTAAGTCTGAAATCAATTTATCAATCCACTGAGAGGATAAAGATATTACAAGTCCACTTTTCAGTTAGGGTGGGATTAAGTTTTTAGTTCACATAACTCATTTAGATTGATTATTGCTATTAGAGTAATTTTACTGAGTACTGATTACCAAGATTATAACAAATATTAAACATAATTCTATTAGAATATATCAAAACTGGACACAGCCATTGGAAAGAGCTGATATAAAGGGGCAATTTAAAAAATATGGAAAAATATTTGTACATGCTCAAGAAATAAGGAAGAATATCAAACTGTATTACAGGAACAGATTAACATTAAGTCAATTCTAATCATTTTTCAAGGCAGTGCAGATACACTTACCAAGGGAAAAAATGAGCCTGAGAAGAAAAGAATATAAATTGCTTATATGGAAAGTAGAAAGAATGTTACTGTATTATTTACACCTTAAAGAGTTATGTGCTCATATTTAATAAACTTCAAATATTCTCATTTTTCAAACAAACAAAATCTGACATCATTTCTCCCGTTGTAGCTACACGCCACGCGATAAGGAATTCTGTAATGACTACCTAGCGATTATTTCTGTCCTTAGATTTTTCCGAGCAGAAAAGAAAGAACTGAAATGAATGCTATTTGAAAGAATACTAGGAGAGCACATCCCTTCCAAAAGGATAAAGAAACTGTATTTGTGGCTTCCCGTTTGACCCCGTTCACTTTATTTATTTTAAAGCAATATGTAGTTCTTCCCCAAGTCCCATCCTTTATTATCTTTTTTAAAATTTACTTTTACTTTTATGCCTTGGTCACAACCTGGTTTATCTTGCTCAGAAGTCCAGGTACTTGGCATAGCAAGGCCTTTTTTGTCTACAAACCAAACCCTTCCATCAAGTTGCCTGAACTCTAACTTGACCATTTGGATCATTCCCTCTCCCTTCCAGAAACACAGCCTCATTCTACATTTTTAATGATTGACTCTTTTTTAATGATTGGCTATTTTGTCTTTATTCCTGCTTCCAACGGGATGAAGAATTCATTCTTACTTCTTCCAACTCTCTACCCTCTAAATGTCCCACGGCGTCTGTTCGGGTCCCTTTCTCGGCCAGTGTTACCACTGGAGTCTCCTTCCCAGAGTTTCGTACTTAATCTGTGAGATCCTGACTTCAGGCCTTTATGCATCGTCACATTTCCTTCTCAAACACTTTGATATGACAACTGTCATACATACAACCTATAACGTTGTAAGTTTAGCCATTGTGTGAATACTGAATTAAATTGAGTGTCCATCTATTAATCATCTGTTAAACTGGTAGAAATGTAAAATAAGTTGCAAATTAGATGGGAATTTGTTTGGTGACTGCATTGTAATAGCTCATAGAAGTTAAAGAAAACAGTACATTACTATTTTTCACAACCTAGATTTTCTGTCGTTATTCTTTTCTGCCTCCATTGTAAAGTAGCAACCCCATTTTTCCTTCAGTGGCAGAATGAATCACCCAGATGGCACCATAATCTCTCCTTTTAATATATTTAACTTAATGGTGTAGAACCTAAAAGGCCAGTGGCTGTCTCAGCTTCCATCTCAAACCCTTGTTATGATGCCCAGAAGATATATTTATCTCTTGCTTACTAAATCCTCAAAACCAGAAGTGTTTGAATTTAGCACAGTTTTCTTGAGGATATTATGAAACACCAAACCTTCTGTGATCCCTTCTTCCCCAGGTTTATTTATTCTGTCTGTGAGATGAGTGGCTCCACAGATTACTCTTCTGAGCAGGTACTCTAACCTCACAAGAGGGATTTCCTGGCTGGGACTAAAGGGGAGCCTTCCATGGGCCGGCCATCCAAGTGTTTTATAAGTGAGATGCTTTAGGATGATTGGCTGTATGACAAAACCAATAATTCCATGAACAGCAACACATTGCCCAATCTCATTCACTAAATTCAGTTATGTGGCCAGAAACTTGTTGAACAAAACAATCTGATGAAGTAAAAGGCATCTGTTAAGTCTACAATCAATCAATGATGCTTCCAGAAATAAAATAGGCAGGAAAAGCAAACCCATATCTTGAGTGTTTTGCCCCTCGTTGGAACACATACAATATTTGATAGAAACCATCAAAGTAATCATCCTCTCAGGAGTTTCACCTAGGTCCTAGTTTCTTTGCTCAGGGTAAACTAATTCTACCAGAAATTCGAGCCATCAGTAATGGCTAAAATAAAATAAAATAAAATAAAATAAAATAAAATAAAATAAAATAAAATAAAAAAGTGAAGATAAAATAAGGTACTTCTAACGTAGAGAAGCCCCAATTTCTGTGGCTGCCATAACAAATTATGACAAACTTGATATTTTAAAACAGAGGAAATTCCATCCCTCACTCTCCAGAGGCCAGAAACTGAAACCAAGATTTCAGTAGGGCCTGTTCCTTTTGAAAGCTCTAGGGGAGAATCCTTTCTTGCCCCTTCCAACCTCTGGTGACTCCAGGTGTCTTTTGTCTTGTGGCCGCATAACTCCAATCTCTGCCTCCACCTTCTTGTGGCCTCCTCTGTGTCTGTCCTCTTGTCACTGGACTCAGGACCCGCCCAGAAAATCCAGGATGATCTCAATATCCTTAACTTATTTACATCTGCAAAGCCCCTTTTGAAATAAAGTCATATTCACAGGTTCTAGGGGTTAGAAGAAGGACCTAACTTCTGGAGGCCACCATTCAACCCACAATAATAGGTTTCATTACTTCCACATTGCTGCATCATTCACGAGACCATTAAGCAAGTGCCGAGAAAAATGAGAGAGGAAGCGACTGACATCCAAAAAGTTGGTCATCTTATCTTATTCTGACACTTAAGAGATTCTTAATGAGCATTTAAGGAGTATACTAATAATTTATCACACTCAGTCCATCCCAAGTGCTGTATCCACATACCTCTACCAAAGTAGTCTTGTTACATTGACTTTTTTTTAAATTTTATTTTAATCATTGTTCAAGTACAGTTTTCTGTCCTTTACTCCCATTCCAGCCCACCCACCCATCCCTCCCCACATCCCTCCCATTTCCAGCCCCCCCCACTAGTTTTTGTCATGTATCCTTTATACTTGTTCCTGTAAACCCTTCCCGTTCTCCCCTGAAATTACCTCGCCTCTCCCCTTCACTGTCAGCCTGTCAGCCTGTCACTGTCAGCCTGTCCTCTATTTCAGTGTCTTTGACTATATTTTGCTTATTTCTTTTGTTATTTAGGTTCCTGTTAAAGGTGAGATCATATGGTATTTGTCTTTCACTGCCTGGTTAATTTCGCTTAGCATAATGATTTCCAGCTCCATCCATGCTGTTACAAAGGGTAGGAGCTCCTTCTTTCTTCATTCAGCTACATTCAGACTTTCAACGGCCTGCTCAAACCATTGACCATATTCTTTTTTAATAGCACTCTCCTCCTTATTTTTTCCCAGTTTTGTTGAGATATAATTGACATATAATATTATTTTAGTTTCAGGTGTACACAGAATGATTTGATACACATATATATTGCAAAATGGTTACCACAATAAGTTAACACCCATCACCTCGCCTAGTTACTGTTATTTTTCTTGTGATGAGAATTTTTAAAATCTACTCTCTTAACAACTTTCAAATATAAAATACAGTGTTACCAACTATAGTCACCACATTATACATTGCATTTGCAGAACTTATCTTACAACTGAAAATGTGTACATTTTAACTACCTTCACCCATTTTCCCCACCCTCCATGGTTTGTGTTTTAACTTAACTCAATCCATGACTTTTCCCAGGCAAATTAGACAACAACATGTATCTTCTTTTAGGATCACCACTGAATTGAGTTGTACAGTTAGCTAGCACAGGTCAGCCTCATGTTTGGTCCCAGGAAATCAGAAGGATGCATCTATAAACCAGGTATCTATCTATCTATCTATCTATCTATCTATCTATCTATCTATTTATTCCTCTGTTTTTTCAAGCTATTAACTAGTCATGGTAACACCTCCATGAGTCCATTCCTATGGTATTGAGAGACAGCAGCAGTACAGCAGGAAGACACACCTGGGGATGATTAGCATTCTTCTTGTGCAATTTCACTTGTGCATTCGAATGGGCCTGGATCCATTCCTTATAGTATATGTTCCACTTGATGCAGTACTGCAGGGTATGCCTCACTTTATGATTTGGTGGGTAAACTAAGACCACTTCATAATGAGAAGCTCAGTTCACAAGATCAGGCATTTAATCTTTGCAAGTTCCAATAACTATTCAAGTTGTTTCTCAAAATAAAAGTAGTTACTTGATAAAGAGTCCATAGCTTTTAAATATTTCAAGAACAATATTAGGGGGTCTTAGCTGCGAATTTACCATTGGGGCTCCATGATACACCCCAATCTGCCACACACTGTTTAAGCTTCGTTGAATCTGCTCGGTCACATGGGCTGCCTGGTAAAGTTGATTGCATTGCAGCCTGGACTGATTGCCAGGGGCTATATTGATTTGAGTTAGTAAGGAGACAACATCTGGAACAGCAGCTGCACTTGAAGGCATCACCTAATTAAGCTTATGATAATCCACTCTCATTCTCCAAGACCCATCTGTCTTCCCCATCGGCCTAATTGGAGAGTTAAATAGAGCTATGATAGAAATGACCACTCCCTATCTTTCCAGTCTTTGATGGTAGCATTAATCTCTGGGATTCCACAGGAATGTGTTATTGCTTGTGGTTTATTCTTTTAGTGAAGAAGGTAAGATCCAAGAACCCCATTCCTGTTCTTTTCTGTCATAATAACTCTTACTCCTGAGTCAAAAAGCAAGTGTGAGTAACCAGGCCGTTGCCTAGGATATCTTTTCCCAGAATACACACAGGAAACGTAGAGGGGAAAAGAGGATATGTCTGCAGGTCACTCTGTGCCTATGGTGTTAAAGACTCAAGTCGAGGCTGCATTTGTCACCTGACCACCAAAAGCTTCTGCTCTGCCCACTGAACCCACAGTGCCTTTCTTCTTTGTCGGGAATGTGTTATTTTGGTGCCGTTATCCAAAAACAGGTAAAAGGTCTACTCTATTTCTTTCCTTAGAATATATTTACACTAGAAAATGACCACAAGCCTAGGAATAGGAATCACTGTGTTTCCCTACGGTAAGCTCTATGAATAGACATGGAGTTCTTATAAAATTTATTAGGAATTTTGTGAGTTGACCATACACTTCAGATCCGTAGAGTCCACAATTGATAAAACAATGTGAAATACCCATGTGTCTCCATTAGAGAAAGCACAACCCTCTAGCCTCTGGAGGTTAAGGTTATGGCTTGGCTTGTGCATCTGCCCTCCTCCACCCTAGGATCTTCTCATCTCCATTGTAATCAGGCAGACCATTTCAATATCAGTGTCTTCTGACAATATCCCCACCCCACCAGAAAAATCAGGATCACATTTTAAAAATATGCTAGTGGTTCCCTCTTTGAAGTATTTCACGAGGATTTAATAAAGAGATGGTTTTCTGTGCCTATTTAGGGGACACAGGAAGAACTTAAGATTAATATTATAAATCTGGTCTTTTGATTCTTTTCTGTACATTATAGCAAATCATTTATGGCATCTTAACTTTCTTTAGTATGATCGCCATTCAGTATCTTCCTGTCAGTCAACTTACCTAATAATTTACACTATCTTGCCTTCTCAATAAATTCAGATAATTGCACCTACGTAAAAAAAAAAAATCATACTAACCTAAAGCTATATTTGTTCACTCTTTGGTTAAACATGTTCATAATTTTATTCCACATGTTTTTCCCATATATGTTATAGTATAAATGTATAATATATTTATTTTATTGTATAATTTATTACTATGGTAGACACCATAATTCAGTGTGCTAAACTCCAACTCTGGTTACCACTTTGAGATAAATAGGGTAAAAGAGGCTGAGGACCTAAAGAGAACAGGCTCAAGCAAGGGAGAGATAGCACCTAGAGACAAAATAAAAGGGTGAGGAGATCTACATTAGGTAGCTACTTTGGTTGCATTGACTTTGGGATTTGTGGGTACTCCAGAGCCTCCCATAATTCACATTTCAGTATGTAGGGTCTTACTCTGACTCATTTAAAACTTCCACTTTCCCAGAAGATACCTGGAGAGAGGGCATACCAAATAATGTGTTACCTTGACAACCCCTGGTCAACCTTTTCTTGTTTTGTGGGGGGGGTACCTCAGCTCTGCTGCTCTAGGAGGAAAAGGATTCTACTAGCATCACCAGAATCCCCTGGATTTAAGGTTGTGAATTGCGAATGAAATATTTAAGCTTGTCATTCTCTTTTGCAAAAGCCACCGAGTGGAACTCAAAGCAGAGACACTGCCACCCGGATCTGAATTCCTGCACTCTCTTAATGCAAGAGCACAAAGTTAACCCCCAAAGCCTTATCTTCAGTGTGAGCTTGATCCCGAGTGACTGCAGGAAAATGACTCTTTCACCACTGCTCACCACAATCTGTCACCTTTCTGTCAGGGACACATACTCCATGTCACTGCTTTTAGCCTCCTCAATTGTGTCAGTGAACAATCCCAGATTTCCTCCTTTTCCCTTAGATCTGGTGCATGTAAATTATTGCTGGAAGCAAGTTCCAGAACAGTCAGGCTCTTTATTGACCAGATATAAATATATATTTGTTAATAAGTAGTCTTTATATGTAATTTAAAGATGTAGCATATTTGAGAATATATATATATATATATATCCTATTACTTGTTTTATATTCCTGTTATCACTTCTTTTTATATCTATTCTTTTTCTAGCTAATGTTCAAGAAAGGCTAACAATCTTGTTTGACTAGTATGGATAAATGAAATCTCCTGTTGTACCCTATGATTGTTTAAGCCAAAGCAAAATACTTTTTATTATGATATATTTTTTTATTTCTATGCCTCTGTTTAGAAAATATCTGTATATAGTCCTGGCTGGTATAGCTCAGTGGATTGAGCGCGGGCTGCAAACTGAAGTGTCACCAGTTTGATTCCCAGTCAGGGCACATGCCTGGGTTGTGGGCCAGGTCCCCACTTGGGGGCACACGAGAGACAACCACAGACTGATGTTTTTCTTCTTCCCTTCCTCTCTCTCTAAATATAAATAAAAATAAAAAATAAAAAAATCTAAATATATTATATATTTGAGTCTAGAAACAGATAAAATATATACATGTGAAGATAATAATATTCTTCTGTTCCATTTATGCTCTAATTTTTTATTTTTACCAGGAAAACACAACATGTTTTAAAGTAGTTTCTTTGTATAATGATTATTAATATCACTCTGTTAAACACTAGGTCTTTTCAAAAGCAACTCTGCTGTTTTAAAGCATATTGATATAAACTGATTCACTTCTTTTATATTTTTAAAATTGAGTTTGCCTTGCTCCAATTATCTGTTTTTAAAAAAAATTAATGACTGCAAATCATGTGCTTATTTTGCTCTTTAAACTAATTTGTTTTTCTTGATGTGTCTTATTAAGACCAATTGGCACACATATCCCAGTATTTTTATCTTTCCAAGCATTCCCTACACATTTAGAATTAGTGTCTTTTTCCAGTACCTTCATTATCCTCCCTAAGCATAGGATATATTTCTTCATTGTTTTTCTATTTGAAACCTGATTTTATTACTTAGTCTCTCTCTGGCAATTAATTTGCTCTAGTTGAACTGCTGCTGTATTTCACCTGAGAGAAAGCAGCATGCCTCTTGTGGTCCAAGTTCCTTCTCACCAAAGCACACAATGTAGAAGCCTGAAGTTACCAAGTTAATTTAGCTGCAAATACTTCGGAGCTCCTACTGGATGAAAGGCATCGCATATAGCACTCTAGAGGGGATACAAGGGAAACAATTTCCACTTTTAATATATTTATAAACTCATGAAGAACACTCAGAAGATGTAAAATCGTTTTTAAATATTTTAATCAGCCCCTAATGGCACTGTTTACTAATACCTGGATTCAGCAAACTTTATCCAGTGCCAGTCACTGGGTCAGGTTCTGGCAGTGCAGTGACATCGTGGTACCCGGCCTCACGGCCATGGAAGTATGCCCTGGAAGGCCGAGTGAAAGTGAATGGAAATGGCAAGTTAGAGTGCTACACGGGGCACACGGGAAATGCTCTCAGAGCAGACACCATGGAAACCGAGTCTATCCACGAGGCTCAGAAAGGCTGCCTTGTGTTCAGGATGTTTATACTGAAAAGATTAATAACATTGCACAGGCAAGGGGAAGGAATAGAATACGAGAGCTGAGTGGGTACTGACTAAAGGAATACTTAACCTGGTGAAAGAAAGGTCTTTGGACAGAGATAAACCCGAGGTGGCATGTCATTCAATATGAAAAGTATTTTTTAAGCACTAGCTATGTTCTCTGTGAAAACTTTTATGTACTGGGAAGGACATGGATTAGTTGTAAATGCCTGAGAAGCATAGTCAGAGTGGAAGAAATAGCTTAGCAAAGAGGGAAGGCAAAATTATAAAGTGTGGTGGGGCTTGGTCACAGAAGTGAAGCTAACGAATGGAAGGAAATGAAGTTGTGGAGATAAGGAAAGGCAGTGCAACTACCATCTGAGGAAGTATGTCCTAGAAGATAAGTGTAAAATGAGTGAGAGTAAGAGGCGTTGGAGACGAGAAGGGGAATCTTCGGCACAATGGGAGCTTTATGGCCTGCATGAGGGTAGCGTGGTGGGTGCTGTTGGTGCCCTGCCCGAACCCCTATGGCATTGCCAGTCCCATTGCCATACACACCACCTGCCGCCTACCACAGACAGTTGCAACTCTCTGCCCTGTGACTTTCTGTGGCCACAGGAGCATGTCAGTCGCATCCAGATATTTTGGGAACGTAATGCCCTTAACCATGAAAGGACAGAAATTTAGTGCATTGGTGCCCCAGTTCTCTCATCCCAGCAGAGGAGGACAGTGCTGGGGCACGTTTCACTCAGCCTTCCAGAGGTCCCCAGCAGGAACGCCAAGCCCCTTTTGTTAGCTTTCTTCTCTTCCTTGTGTTACTCCCCCCACTGTCATATCAGTCTTCCTGGGATTTGTCTCCAAGTAACTTGCTTATACCTGATCCTTGTCTTATGGTCTGCTTCTGGGGAACCCAAACCGAGAAATGGAAGATAATAAGGAGTATTTGGAGATGGTGATGAAGATGTAGTCCCTTATTGGTTATCCATTCTGTGAGTTAGTTGCCAGTCCCCATAATCTATAGCCATTAGTAACCGTGGGAGATCTAAATTGCACTGTGTATCCATTGAATGTAGAGTTGTGGACCACCAATGCTGACAGTGACAAAGAGGCATGGTCCTTAATTTACGAAACTATACAAAAATGTGTTTACTGCTTTCCACAATGGCGTGCCACGTACTGACCTCAGGCTGTTTTGGTTTCCATCTCACAGAGAATGAGCCCCGGTGCAACCAGCACACCTCTGTACTAATCAGGACCTAAAAGACACGCAGAACAGTCGTTTTAAAGGTAAGGAACCAGAGGCATGGGGCAGAGAGATGACCTCAGCCAAGTCCCACAGTCGGTGAGTAGGGGCCTGCAAATAAGATTCTCTGTTCAATGCACCCTACCCCACAGCCATCTGCCAACAGGGAAAAGAAACCTTCAAAATAATAGAGAGTTGTTGTTTTACCATATATATGGAAATGAACTTGGATTGTTTCAAAGGCAGTTGTTCATAGTGCTGGCAAAAGAACAGGTTTTAAACATAGAAATCATGATTCGCACAATTCTAAAACTTGTCCTCTTGGCGCGTGTGGTTTTGTTTTGTTTTGTTTTTTCCTGGATTGAAAGATAATAGAAATAAATGTGTACAGGAAGCAGTTCAGTAGCCTCAGATAATGGTAAGGTATGTATCTAAGTGACCTTTGTTATCTAATACAAACCAGATTGTTCAACTAATATAGAAAGTAGTTGTTAGTTACTTATCAAAACACCACTCACCAGCATTCAGAAATGAAAATCAAGAAGAGAAAAAAGGGTTTTGAGCTGAACACATCTAGTAAAAGGCCACAATGGCCCCCAGTGTTGCACTGAGTTTGGTGGATGTCCATGCAGTTGTTCTGTGAAAACTGACTCGGGTCCACAAAATCGGATGTGTATGTGTGTCATTTGTATTAATCTATAGCTGAAATTAATTTCCATGTCAAAGTCACATGCCTTAGGTGACAAAACTTAATTTCCAGCCAATTATGACTTTCTGCCATGGCTGCACCCAAGTTTCTGGGGCACTCACAAAGTACCAGGACATCAGGGGATGCTCTGGATAGCTTTATGTCGTGGTTATAAGTCCACACGTTTTCCTGCCACACTTGTCGCACACTGACCATGAAGCTACTTAAGGTCTTCTGGCTTTCTGTGCCATGTTCACACCGCTGTCAGCAGTATGGAAACTTGGTCTACTTCTCATGCTACTCTGGGAGGTCCACCTGCCTGGACATTGCTCATGACGTTTCTTCTGTTCCTGAGCCATCCTGAAAACAGCATGGCTCCTGCTTAGGAAAGATGGTACCAGTCTCTACTGTCTCAGGTTTCTAGCTTCTTGCAGGTCCTGGGCCTCAGGCCGAGGAGTGCAGGCAGAAGGGTTTCCAGGGAGTGGGCCAACCTGTAATCCTTTCGCCTCCCCCAGTTGATATGCCTCCCTGGTCCAGAGTCTGGATTTGGGAAAACTAACCCTCACTGATTAAAAATTCTTCCAAAGGTTGCCTTATGTTCTGACCCCCAAATGGTTTGAAGATCCCCAAAGTCAAAAATTTCACTGTTCTTCAATGCCTCATGGATTAGTTGCTTGAATAAAGAAGGTGTCATGAACTAATAACTGAAACAACAAAAAAGTGAATCTTAATCACCAATTAATGTAGAAAAATGCCTCTCCAGTGACACGAATGCAAATTTTAATTCTTATTTTGCCTTTTCATGTGTAACAGAAGATTTAAAGTATTATTAATATTGAGACTATGAATGGCAGTCTCTCTGCAACTCCTAGGCCATTTCCAAAACAGCTTGGCAGTTACAAAAGTCTCAGAATCTTCTGCTGGTAAGAGAAAAGCATTAATGCCGATAATCCCACCCCCCTCCACCCCCCCACCACCAATGAGCAGAAGTGCTAGCTCTTCCCTGCTAACTCCCTGGTAGGTGAAAACCTTATGATTCCACCCACTGAGGTGAGTGTGCCTCTTGGTTATTTCAACATAACTGATTTCCTGCACTGAACTTCAAACAAGCCCCACCCAGGTCCACATTGGTACCCAACGTTTCATCTTCCCCCAAAAGGTAAGAAGGGCAAATGTCAGCCTTTCGGTTTATAACGTGCAGGACCCAGACCCACAAAGTAGGACCGCGGCAAGGCCGGGAATGTCCTTATTTAAGCCATCTGTTTGTTTGTTGTATGTGTTTATTTTTCTTCTTGCTTTTACTCATTGGGTCATGCCGATGGCCAGGATTAGTCATCATCAGAGACTTGAGTCAAGTGTGCCTTAAAGTTAAAACTGTTCATTCTTGACTTCTAGAAGAGAGCTAGCTACCCTCTCAGTAGGTGAAGACAGTAGATTGGAACCCAAGAAGATTTTATTTGCAGTTTATGGAAAGATTTTTTCTCCTCAGTATGCATCAGCATTCAGTGGACTCAGTTAGTTTGCCTGTATATGTAACAGGCTTAGTTAGCAAGAAAGCATTTTTTAGAAAATAGTTTTTTGACTACAGACACAATTTTAATTAAGTAGACACCATTCAATATAATAGAAGCTTCAGAACTGCTCTATTGATATCCTTCTCAGGTCAAAAATAATTTGGTAAAACACCTTCATGAAATTATATCCGTTTTGGCTCTCAGTACATCATGCAGTTGAAAGCTAAATGAAATTCTGATTGGTAGCCTGCTGCTAAATGATACAACATAAAAGGTTAAATGCCGTGTAATTGGTAGGCAACTAAAAACTCAATAGTCTATATATGGTAAACAAATGACTATACTTCAAAAACAGTGGCATGATATCTCATCATTAATCTCAGAATTACACCCTTGCACATTCAGTGTGCTAAGTGATTGTTTTTTCCTTTGTGCCCAAACACCCTCCCTTATCGGGCTTCTTTTCTTTTATTATTCATTGAGCGCCTACTTTAGACAAGTTACCATGCCAAATATTATTGGTTCTTAAAAGGGATGATAAAAATGGTCTCTTTCTTAAAGTAGTCTACTAAATATCTGTTAAATAAGATACATAAAAAGTGCTAACTTTCTAAATATAAGTTCTAGACATTAAAAAGAGCATCCCAGTAGAAGGAAAAGTAGCCAGCTCTTGCAGGCTACTCTCCTGATGTTCTCCTTGGCAGTCTCTGGCTAACCATCATGGCCACCATTGTGGATGGCAGAACTGTGCCCCCTTAACCTGGTAGCCCAATCATGGTCATTTTATCTTTTCTTTAATTACTCATGGCATAAACTCAATAAAGCCTGAATATTTGAATGTGATTAATTAGCAGCTAAGGGATGACAAAAGAGGAACACGCATGTACCAAACACAGCACAAGATTGCATGGCTTAGAACATATATGTATTTCTCCTTAGCTTGGGGAGTTGTCTGCCTGCTCAGCTCCTAGTCTCACTCCATCGGGAAGAGGCCACGTTTAAACTTGAACACATCAGGAGCACACTGAAGGACTTCCAGATTTGGGGGAAATGAACAGAATGATCATGACCAAAGGCTTTGAGGTCAGCTAGATATGTGAGTTCAAATTCAAGTTTGCCTACACATCTGTGTAGATTTAGATCAGTAAATATCTATTATGTTTTAGAAAATAGCATTAATAATGTCTTTCTCATTGAGTTGCTTCGGGAATTGAAAGAAATAATAAGTACTTGGCACATTCAAGAGCATAAGTGCACAATACATGGTAATTATTCTCATCATTATAATAATGCTTATTTAAAAGCCATAAAAAAGGTAGAAAAACTCAGAATGAATGGCATTCTCTTTCTATTTTCCTAAAGCCTGGTGTCTCATTTTTTTAATTTTCTGTCTCAGATTCTCCTCATTCTAACCAGCTGACACCAGGCAAGTCCACAATCCTACATAACATAGACTGAGTAGAGATAATTTAATTACAAGTGCATAAAAGGTTGAACAATAATTAATGTAAGAGATAGTTCAAGGCTTCACATGATTAATTAGGAAACACAAATGATACAGAACAGGTGTGAATGAGAGAGAGGTGTTGGTAAATGTGCTGTTTTTGAAGAAGGCTCTTTGGTCAACAGGTGTGTGGCTGTGCCCTGGCTGAGTCTGAGAAGAGTGGCTAAATGAGGTATGTCTGAAACAGAGCCTGAGGCGAGGAGATCACAACATTTTGGGGGCAGACCCTGTGAGGTTTGGGTAGCAGCCCAAGTCCTCATATCTAAGGATAGACAAAAATCATCTGACTTAACGTGCTGTCCCTTCTAAGGTGCCCTTTGGAGGGAGAAGCCCAGAAATAAGAATTTTTCAAAGGTAAAGAAGATTTGCGTTAATATCTATAAGCCTCTGGAAAATAACATTGGCAATGGTATTTTTCAGTATGATTTATTAACAACTAAGGGATAGCAAGGAAAAAGAAACACATGCAAACCACGATGGTGCGACTGTATGGTCATTGAGGGAAAGAGTGTCTGCCTGAGTGAAGCAGAGCCGCAGCTGTCTGTGTCAGCCTGTCCCGGCCCCATCCCCTCCTCTGCTAATGATTACCTGCCATCTGTGTTCTCAGCCACACCTCCCTGGGCACCAGTGACTGACTCAGCCTAGCAAAATTAGAAGCTTTGCCCCTGCCTACTCACAAGTGGGGTCTGGAAACTGTCCATAACTGCCTTAAGTCATAGAGCTTGGAGGTCAACAGAATCCTTTGTGCCAGGGAGAATATTACATTTCAGGTTCCCTAACTAACCCTCACTGTCACAGCCAGCTTGTCTAACTGACCCTTCAGTTCAAGCTTGCAGTGCTTGGTTTCTCTTTAGAGTGTCTTCCTCAAGGTGGGGCATCAGGAACCTGCTTCTGAACATCAGCCAGCCAACTCAGGAATTAGTCCTTTCTCACCTGGCAGGAAAAAAGTGGAAGATGTGGAAGGATATGGGGATTGTAATCCCCAAAAAGAAGGAGGCAGGAAGGGGGAAGCAGTACATGGGAATCTTAGCCACGCAGACTGTGGTTTCAGGCAGGGTTGCAATCACAGTGAATCTGGAAAGTAAAAACCCACACATGCTATGAAAAACAAAAATTAGAAAAATAAAGACAAAGATAGCAAGGGAGGCCTGAGATTAGTGAGCACTTGGAAACATCGGTGATTTATCCAGATATGTCAGGCAGCAGACGCAGGTCCATAGTGAAGAAGCTTGCATTATACTTGTGCCTGGGGCAGGGTCAGAACATACAGGAAGCAGGTGTGGCTGTATCCAGGGGATGGAGATCCTGGGGACTCTTTAAAAGAACTTGGTAAGATTGGGGCTGACATTGACAATTTTGTGGTGTTAAAACAACAATTTTCATTAATTATTCTTTAAATGTTGACATGTTTTCTCTACCACTTTTGGCACATCGCTCTCCTCACTACTTTTCCAATGCGGTGACTAAGGCACGTAATGGTTAGAAGAAAAACATAAAACTATGCAATGCTGGGTTAATTTCTGTTGTAGCCTTGATATTTTTTGATGTCTGGCATAATTAAACATAAGGAACACCTGACAGGCACAGCACTATACATGTATCACCAAAGTTTCTGTTCTCAGAAAATGGGTGAAGCTCCTTCAAGGGGAAGCCAGCTCTGGTCCCCACTTCTTCCATACCAAATCTTTCAGCATTTCCTTCAGCAGTATCTTAGTGGTCTAACCTTTTCCATTTTTCTATACCCCTCTTCCTCAGCTTCCCTTTCCTCTAAAGTCCTCCAGGGTTCCCTTTTGGCACACCTTCCTCCTTTCATTTTCTGATTTTTGTCTGCATCCCAACTACCTGTGACTCTGTAGACACCTTTGTGCAGAATTTCAAGATCTCTCTGGAATAATTTGTCATTTCTTTGATCAAAATTCCTTGCTCCCTAAATCACAAAGAAAACAGACCTACTCCTTTTGCTAAGCACAGACCTCTGTGTTTATAGAACTTCTTGTCCTCATCTCCCCCATTTCTTGGCAGACTAACCCCACCCTAACTTAGTCAACATTCCCTCTCAAGGTATGACTTCCTCCATTTATTTATTTTTTAAATTGAGACATAACTGACGTATAACATTGTATTTGTCTCAGGTATATAACATGATTCAACATTTTTATATGCTGCAAAGTGATCACCATAATGAGCCTAATTTATATCCATCATCACATATGGTTATAAAAATTATGTGTGTTTATGATAATAACTTTTAAGATCTACTTTCTTAGCAACTTTCAAGTCTATAATACAGTATTATTAACCACAGTCACCATGCCGTACATTTGATCTCCAGGACTTCCTTATTTTATAATTGGAAGTTTGAGGCACCCATTTATTTACTGGTTTTATACTCACCTGGGCCTGTCTTTTGCTTTGGTGTGTCAGAATGACCTCTCCCTCTTCCCTCCAGTTGTACCTCAGGCATATGTCATTAATATCTCAAGTCTGTTTCATTACTGAGCACCAGATCCAATGTCTCCAGCAAGGCTATTGTGGTTACAAAGTTTGGAGACTGCTGAGTGACCGGATAACCAAAGACAGAACTTCAAACTACAGCAGAGGGCAGAACCTCCCACCACCATCCCTCCTCCGACTTCCCAGAGCCTTCCCCAGTGATGCGGTCAAGCGGGGGAACTTCCCGGAAAATGTCTCCTGGCTCAGTCTACCCCATCAGAGAATAACTGAAGAAACTCCTCCTTGTGATATCCATATGCAAAAAACACTCTCCAAGGAATCATAAAGCATTCCCCAATCAAGTACTCCTCAAAAGAACAGCAGGGAATCCATTTTTTAAAAAAGTACTTGCTATGTATTTTTTTAACTACTCATCAGAACTTTCAGGATCCATATGTTTTCCTCAAATATAATTATGGTTGATGAAAACCAAATTTAAAAAGTAAGAAAGCTTTTTGTTCCTGCCAACGCTCACCTGCTGTTTTCAAGCTCCTCTCACCCACCCTGAGCCCCATTTAAACCCACCCCGGGACCAGCTGTTTGGGGAAATCCTGAGAAGCCTTGTGATGGAGACTCGCCTGCTCCCAATGCATCAGGGCCCAGCTCTGTGCTCTCTTTCAGCAAACATTTACTGGAGGGGGTGGGGGACGGAGAGAGAGAGAATATGTTCCTGCTTTCAAAGCATCACTTTTACTAAAGTATCAAAGGTGCTACTCACTGTGCTAGGTTATTTACCCCATTACATCACTTAATGTTTGTAGGTATCTTAATAAAATAGAATTTATGATTCCCACTTTAGAAGTAAAAACAAAACCTGAGACAGAGAGAGGCTAAAATATTTCCATTATCACATAACAAGTGTCAGAGAGCAGTTCTTTTTCTGGACCCATGTTTGCCTGGATTTTCTCAACTCACTCGCCACCACCACTACCACGCTCTGCCTTTTCAGTTCCTCCTCTAGGGCCCCTACTCCATCAATCCTTTAGCCTCCTCAGAACTGAAAATCTGTTGTGCCGACCACTTTTCACTCTCCCCATCCTTCCTCATCCCTCCTTACGCAACGGGAACTCCACGGTCAACTACTGAAGTGCTCCTTAGCAGACACCTTCATTTTCTCGGTGGTTTGCTCCCTTAACATGTTTAGATGGTAAAGCCCCAACCCTGATTAAACCCATGCTCTGCCTCCTGTGTGTCTGGTCCCTCCCAGTCGTTCACGGCTGCAGAGAAACACACAACCAAGGGGACAGGTCTTTTGTGAGACACAAACTTCAGGTCAGCCCTTGGTGGTGGGCATTTTTACGGTTGCCACAAGTGTGTTTATGTGACTGGCTAGAATAAACTGAATAAAATAAGTTCTACAACTTCCCAAGTGCTTCCTGAGATGAAACCTGGCTTATCTATAGATTATGAATCGCTGGCTGTGGTGGTATTAAATGATGAAGGCTATTTTTTCTCTTGTACTTTCCTGAAGCTCTCTGTGTTCTTCCTGGTAACATGTGAACTCCCCTTTAGAACCAGTGTCCCCACTTGGGTGGAATTAACAATGAGAGAAACTCAAACGGCTATGACAGAAGTGTGAATAGTCTTTCTCTTGGCCCGCAGCGTTGCATACAAGAGCCATCAGAGAGAAACTGGCTGATCGCCTCTGCGTGTCCTCACATCAACAGTATTTTTGCCCTCTACTTTCTCAGGCTCAGAATCTAATGCGTTTAGGGACTTAGTGTAAATTCACAGTGACCAAACCTGCAAACAGTTGTACAAAACCCAAACCCAACTACAAACAGGCCTATCACAAAGTCTCCAACATTGAAATTGGTATAATCAGCACTGGTCCCCTATATAGAAAGCCAGACCATAAGTAAAAGTTAGACTTGTGAGCTTATAATCATCAAAAGAGAAGTTACCTTAAATGAGTGTATAATGGCCTTAAGGTGGCCGAGCACCCAGTGCCATAGTACTGAGAGCTTGCTGAAAGGACCTGGAGTCCGGTCCTCAGCTGGCCCTCGCTCGCCTTCCTTGGAATGTGTCCACACTGGCCTCAGTGATCCCCCAGCACCCAAAATAAGGAAAACATCTTTCTCTCTTAACATTAGTCCACTCAATCTGATTGCTGTTAAGTCTCGCAGATGTGAAAGCCATTCTGTCTTTGTAAGATAACTCGTCTAACCCTGAGTTTTATTCATTACGTGCATAGGTAAAGTCTCAAAATTCAGTCGTATATCACCTGTTTACAAATCCTTGGGGAATCCCTCTCTGCAGCCTCCATAGGACATCAGTGCGGGATTCCAAAATAAGTAGGAGGAAAGCGTGACCTGAGGTCTCTTTGAGGGGATAAGAAAAGGCAGGCAGGATATTCACGATATTTCATTTCCCTTCTTCATCTACACATAGGGATGGCACATCTTGATACGTGCCAGTAAACTAATTACATAGGAAAATTCAATTAATAGTAGTAAAGGTCTCCCAAATGGCTCGAGTGCCTCTGATAGTTTTCAAAGAGTTATCATTACAATGAAATGCTACTGTTTAATCCGTGTCATTCCTGTGCTCCAGAAAATCTGTAACAACAAGGAAAGTATTTTATATTATCTTGTCTCCTTGATTCAAAGGAATCAAGACCACCTCCATCATCAAGAACGTTTGTGCTATCTATTTTACTACAGTGCAATAAGCAAGATATCAAAGATATTGTTTTCTCTGCCTTGTCTTTTCTGCACTCTCAATTTATTTTCATTGATATCTGGTCAAAAGAATGTAGCTTACTGCCTCCAAAGCCATTATTAGCATCATAAAATAATGTTCACAGAATGCAGTCACTATGGGTGGAATTCAAACTACTGATGTCTGTATCAAGATCACATTTTCAGCTAAAGTGGTCTTTTATAAAACTAATTACAGAATACCAGTTAATTCTTCTGCACATTTATTTTTCTTCACATAAGTAATTAACTCCTCTGACCCTCCCTCATCTTTTTTAACACCGCGAACTACTGTCCTTGGAGTAGTCAGATGCGTTACCCACACTTGCCACACAGATGCACATCTCGGCCGCAGTGCTCTGGCTTCTATGTGTAGATGTGGGTGACTCTGCTGAGCACCCTCCAATGAAGGCTGCACACAGACCACACAGACTCTGATTTCTGATGGAAATGCCACCAAGGTGATTTTCACCAGCTGTCCAGCATTTCTGGGGTGGCATCATGTGCACATGTTGAAAAGCAGGGGAGTCGATGTTTCCCTCACTTTGGTCTGTGCTATTTTTTCCACCCACCCAGCCAGCAAGCTGCACAAATCTCTGGCAAGCGGCCATGTTCAGTTTTCTCAAAAGCCAAGAGAGTGGTTCCCCTGTATTTTAGAAAAGGCAAATGCTGCTGTATTCAAGCTAATCATTACTTGGAGAACAAGAGCGAAGAATCCAGCCCACTGCATTTCATGCCTAAAGAATATGCCTGGGCAGCATTCTAAATGCTTCAACTTCTCTTTTCCAAAGGACAGGAGAGTAGTGTATAAAATAGGCTCTCCTCCAGGGGGCAAACCCACCTTCTGACACTCTGGAGTAGAAGAATGTGCTATTTCTACTTCCATCTCAGAACCCCCAAGTGAAACGTGACCAAACCTGAGCACCAGGTTGCTCTGCTGGAAAAGTACACAGTTGTCATCCACTCAGAGCAAGATGCATCCACTTCTAAAAGAAGCAGACCTGAAATCGTTGACAGTTTCTTCTGACATCTATGTCCTGGGTTCTAGGGCTGATGTTGAAGCGTGGGCATTCGGAGAAGGTGGACCGAGGTGTGGTGTTGAAGCGGGAGGCTCGGGGCATTGATGTGGGAGAGGTTTGGGAAAGAGAAGTCTGATAGCAACGGAAGTGAATGAAAATTCCCTTTGCAATGGCTCTTGGGTTGCAATGGCTCTTGGGTTAAAGAAGCTATGGTTTTTAAAAATTTCACTATTAGTGTTATACTTTAATTTGATCTGCCCAAAGTAAAGTTATCCACTTTTATTTTCCAGAGGTAATTTGTTAATTAATTTTTTTTCTTTAAAAAACTGTATTGAGTGAATACTTTTGTGGAAACACTTTGCTGCCTCTCATGCAGATGTGAGATTAATAAAATACAAATTTTATTGAGGAAGCACGATCAGTAAAATATGGCTAGAGCACTTAACCAAAATGGAAAAAATAAAAAGGTTCTCAGGGCAATCATTTGTTATTTTTTTTATTTTTTTAATTCTTTATTTTATTGATTATGCAACTACAGTTGGCCCATTTTCCCCCCTCACTCCCCACCACCCTGCCCATCCCCTCCCACCCTCATTCCCCCCTTTAGTTCATGTCCATGTGTCATAAGTTCTCTAGTGTCTACATGTCCCATACTATTCCTACCCTCCCCCTTCTATTTTCTCCCTACTGTCTATGCTACTTATTCTCTATATCTTTTGCCCCTCCCTCCTCCTCCTACTTCCCTGTTGCTAACCCTCCATTTGATGACCTTTTTTATACTGTTCATATTTTTAATCCTTTTCTTAGA